>JASKGM010087821.1:0-47170 GCA_034509205.1 Ceratonia siliqua | reverse complement strand
GTCCTGAGCTTTATATGAAGATTAATTCTTCTATATTGTCTCATTTCATCCCTAGGCTTTGGGTGGAGGTTTATTCTCCCACACTGTCCTAATCACTTAAAGATTTTGGGTGGAGATTTATTCTTCCACATTATCTTATCAAATCAAAATGTCATCTGCCTTAGGGTTGAGATCATATATCCACCCTAAGTATCTTAATCATATCGAACTACGTGGACCTTGATCTCCATTGGGGTACGTAGGCTCTTACTCAGTAAGTCAGGTCCGGTTTTTTTTAACTTTCATCATTTTCTCTTAGCGATAATAAGAAGGGGTAATCAAAATAATTAAAAAATAATAAAAGCAAAGCACAAACAATAAGGGTAACCGTCATTAGGGATGGACGTTGTGAGGTGCCTAACACCTTCCTCACGCGTAATTCGACTCCCGAACCTTTCCTCTGGTTACGAAGGCCAGTTTTTTGGTTTTTTTAGAGGATCCCAATTATCCTCCTAATTAATTGGTGGTGACTCCATTTTTATAAAATCTCTGTGTTTCGGCCATCCGTCACGTTGTGACAGTTATCAATTATTTTCTATCATCTTTTGTTTATTCCAATCACTAAGGTTATTCACTGTTGGTTATGTGGATTCACGCTTCCCAAAGAATAAGCAGTTAGTGAGCTCGTTTGGGAAGTATATTACAAGGTTAAATTAACTGCAAGAAGTATGTAAAATTCTTATATATTTTACTTCTCTTTTTAGCGGTGAGTTATTTGCCTAAGTGTTTTATTTCTACTTCTTTGCAAGCTTGCATGTTTTTTAAAAATTTTAAAACATATCCTTGTATAGTAAACACTTAGGATAAACAATTAGATCCAATAATTGGTATCAAAGCCTATGTTTCACAACTATTTGATGCATGGTTGGCACCTAGAAATAATTTATAATGTATAATTATATGTATGTTGTTTTTGGTTTAGATTAAATTTCTAGCCATATTAATGCCTTAGAGGATTTTTCTTGTACTTTTGGGATGTAACAAGAAGGGTGACCCCATATAGTCATGTTTGCCCCTTGGTTTATTTTTGTTAGTTTTTAAATTACAAAATTGTTGTAAATGGCAAGAAGCCATCAATTATAATATGGAGGCCATGGCAAGCCCAAGAAAGGTGTGAGGAACTCTCAACCAAAGCCAAGGCATAGTAAGTTGGTGGAGGCATTACAAAAGTCCAAGAGTTAGAACAATCACAAGGAATGAAGAAAATAAATGTAACAATTTAGGATTTTATTTTTATTTTCTAGTATGGGCGTTAATATGGTATTGGTGTTATATTTAATTTTATAATATGTGATGTTATATGCTATAACATGTCAAGTAAGCTAGTAGGTGCCAATCAACCTCACATGCTCATGCATACATTATGTTTTATATCTTAAAAGAGTTTTAAAATGATAAAACATAAGAAAGATAAATAATTAGCAAGTAAGGTCATTAGGACTTATTTTTCTAACTAAATAAATTAGTTAAAAATTAATAAGGTCCATAATTGATAAACCAGTTAGGTAATTAATTCCCAACTAAAGAGTTTAGTTAGAATTAATTAAATCACCTAGTATCTAATTAGTCAATTAAATTACCTCAGTTTATTTTCAAACTAAGAGTTAGTGTGAAAATAATTAGGAAATGCATAAGGAATTAAATAAATAATATTCCAATATAATTAGTAAAAGTTACTGATACAAATCCTATCTAAAAAGTTTAGAAAGAAAAACAAGTTCATAAGTGATTTAAGTTTTCTAAAGAAATGCATGTTAAAAAACTTGGTAAATCAACTTAGAGTAATTACTTAATTAAAATATTGAGTGGGAGAGGGTGCTAGTAATCCTAGAACCCACGGCCTCTAACCATTAGTCGATTATTATGTAGTTTATTTCATTCCCTACAGGTGGGCATATACTTAGACCATGACTAGAATGGATTTCCTAACAGATAAGTCCACCTTGGTGAAACATTAAGTATGACTTCCCATAGAAGGATACTTAGTGGTATGTCCAAGTATGATGAAATGGTTGGTTAACACACTTGACATCAACCTATCAATATATTACCTATAGTAGCTCTATTGATAGATTAATAGGCAAATAAAGGCACTCCTCAACTATGCTAAGTATGAAGATAGTTGCTTATTGGGGAAGGTGAATGACCATAAAACAAATTAATATGCTCATGCATACATGCATCATGTTTTAAAATCCATTCAAGGGCTAGTAGCTTACTAATATTAAATGTATTTATTACAGACTATCCCTTAATCATGAAGGTCATTCTCCTTAACAAATGCACCCTGAACTGTGAGAATTAGGTGGAGAGGAAGAGAAACCTCATCATCGTTTTAAATTATGACAAGATAACATAGGTCATTACTAAGCAAGCACCCCTTAATCTGACTCCTAACTCGATACCAAGCAAAACTGAGTACCATAAGAGGTGGCATAATGCCAATACTCTGGGTAAGTGCTATATACTGGCCTCAATGACTAGTGTGTTGCAGCAGTAGCATGATGGCATGGAAAATGCCACTGGCATAATGTACCTTCTACATGAGATGTTTGGTTCAAAGACTTAGTCTACTAAGGTAAGAGCTGTTAATGCTTTCAAAGGCCTCAAGCAGAAACCAGGGGAGCCATTGAGAGATTACATGATTAAGGTAATTTCCTACCTTAATCAAGTGTCCATGATCATTCATAGTCTAAACTCCTAGTTCTCCTAATTCAAGTTGGACTATGAATTGCATAACAGAGACTATACCCTTAGTAGGTTGATGAATGACATACAAGCTGTGGATGAGGTTCTTGAAATTAAGAAGAACCCAAAGGTAATCATAGTAGTTGTGGAGCCTAAGAAGGCAAAGAGGCCAGCCAATAAAAAGAAATATGCTAAGAAATCTCCTGGGCCAAAGAAGAAGCCCATGAAAAAGATGGCTCAGATGGATAAAACCAAGGGAAAGTGTTTCCACTATAGTGCTAAAGAACATTAAAAGAGGAATTGCAAGGCCTGCCTCAGTTCTGTGAAGAATAAACAAGGTATAGGTCTTCTAAACATGTTAAAAGCCTTTCCAGTGAATGATTCTACTAATAACTAGTAGTAGATTCTGAATCTACTAGCCACGTTTATAATTCTTTACAGGGGTTCCAAATGAAAAAAAAGCTGATTGAGGTCAGTTCTAAACAAGGATGACAAATGGCGCACTAGTCTAAGCTCAAACAGTATGAGCCATTACCTTGCATTTTTCAAATAATAAGTAATTAGTTTTAGATCATGTTTATTTAATTCCTCGACTTTGCATAAATTTGATTTTTATCTTTTGTTTAATAAATTATGGATATTCTATTTCACTTGGTAATGAGATTACCATTTCTATGAATGGAATTTTAATTTGTTATGGAATAATTTATATTATCTAGAACCAATTAATTGAACTGCAAACGTTACAAAAATAAATTCACCTAAGTCTAAAAGAATCAATGAATTTATCATAGATAAAAGTTATCTATGGCATATAAGATTAGGTCATATTAATTAAAATAGGCTAACCATACCAGTAAAGGATGGTACTCTACCAGACATGATAGAGTTTTCTTTACCAGTCTATGAATCTTGTATTGAAGGTAAAATGACCAAATCATCCTTTAAAGCAAAGGGTAATAGAATGCTAGATGTTCTAGAGTTGGTACACACAGATATGCGTGGACCAATGAGAACTCAAGCTAGAGGAGGTTATGTATATTTCATAGCCTTCATTGATGACTAATCATGATATGGTGTTGTGTATCTAATGCACAACAAAAGTGATTTCTTTGAAAAGTTAAAGGAATTCAAAACTGAAGTCGAAAAGCAGTTAGGCAAACCATTAAGTAAACTTCAATTAGATCGAGATGGTGAGTTGAGTAGATAATGGAATCATTTCCAATTTTTTAGCACTCAGAACACCTCAACAAAATGGGGTTGTTGAAAGGAGGAATAAGATTCTTTTAGAAATGGTAAGGTCAATGATGTCCTATGCTACATTACTAGAATCATTCTGGGGATATTGTATACAAATAGCAGCATACCTACTAAACTTTGCTCCATCAAAAGTAGTGTCTAAGACACCAAGGGAACTGTGGACAAGACATAAACCTTCTTTATGTCACTTGCAAACTTAGGGGTGTCCAACACATGTGTATAAGCCAGAGTCCACAAAGATGAAACTAAGGTCAGAAGTATGTTTGTTTGTAGGATATCCTAGGGGTACAAGGGGATACTACTTCTATAGTACCCAGGATAAGAAGGTATTTCTTAGTGCAAATACAAGGTTATTAGAAAAAAGATTTTGTGAGAAATCACAAATCTCATAGCAAGATTGTTTTTAAAGAACAAAGTGATTGGTTAGAATCTAAGGATGATTCTGATGAAGTCATAACTAGTATAGATTCAAGAGTTGAATCAGAACCAGTGGCACCTTTTAGTAGTGGAAGGGTTATTAGACAGCCTGACAGATACATGGGTCTAAGAGAGCACATGGTGGCTCTTTTGGATGAACATGAATATGATCTTGTTACATATGAGGAAGCCATTAACAATGTAGATGTTGTCCATTGACAAAAAGCAATGAAATTAGAGTTGGAATCCATGTATTCCAACAATGTTTGGACTCTTATAGATGCACCCAAAGGAATAAAATCCATTGGGTGTAAATGGATCTATAAGAGAAGGAGAGGAGTTGATGGGAAGGTAGAGACCTTCAAAGCTAGGTTAGTAGCCAAGGGTTATACCCAGAGATAAGGTATCAACTATGAAGAAACCTACTTGCCGGTTGCTATGCTTATCCATCAAGATCCTATTATCCATAACTGCACATCTTGATTATGAGATATGGTAGATGGATGTCAATACCGAATTCTTTAATATAGGTCTTAAAGAGTATATCTATATGACTCAACTAGACTATTTCATTGAAAAGGGCTAAGAGTTCAAAGTCTGTAATTTGCATAGGGACATCTATGCTTTATACCAGACCAAACATCTACTATGCAAGTTTGGTTATTAGGTTTCAATCAAACCCTAGCATGGAACACTAGACTGTGGTCAAGTTTGCAGCTTGTAAAACTTCAAAGGAAGCTATTTGGTTGTGCAAGTTCTTTAAGGACCTTGAGGTGGTTCTAGATGCGGATAAGGTCATAACTTTCTGTTGTGATATTAGTGGAGATGTGGCTAACTCAAAAGAACCACGAAATCATATGGCATCCAAACACATTGAGAGAAAATATCATCTCATATGGAAGATAGTACAGCATGAGGAAATGGTCTTCAACAAGATTACAACTGAAAAGAATCTGGCTAATCCATTAACAAAGACTCTTTAACACAAGAGTTTTGAGGGTCCCTTAGAAGGATTAGGGATTAGGGATATGTCATACTTGCTGTAGGGTAAGTGAGAGATTGTTGGGAATAGGTTACCCTGGAAAGCAAAGTTATATTCCTCAATTTAATATAAATACATTTTAATATTAATAAATAAAGAGTTTATTTTTATAAGCTTTATTTTTTAGCTATCAAGGTTCCTAGATTTTAACAAACTAATATACATTTGCATAAGGTTTATGCAAAAGGAAATATATATATCCTCGAATGAATCTAAAACAATATTCATAGTCACTAAATAGAGCTGGTCACTCTATTCAATTAAGACTGTAGTATCTGAATTATCTCCATAGAAATAATGATATTATTTTCTTAGGGAATTATGAATATCAAATCATTGAAGTAGTAGATTTAGGTAATGACACTATTAAATGAAATGGAATCAATTGAGATATTAAGTTCAAGTTAATACCATTGCTTTAAACTTGAACTCACACAAATTGCATCCGCTAATAGCAAAACTGAAATCTTGATTGATTATGGACTCATGTCAATGATCATTGTGATATTTGATATACTATGGGCACGATTATTATGTGATATTGGTCAAGACTCTGTATGTTGGGATCATAGTATAAGTGAACATCTGAGGACATAAATCCAAGAAATAGAGTTCGTAGCATTACATGACTTCTAATGATTTCAAGAAGACAAGTGACATATCTGGACCCAGTGAAATAATGAATTAGCTAGTCATCTTTTGAGATAATTTTATAAAAGTTCTAAAAGATTATCTAGTTAATTATCAAATGAAATCTGATACCAATGGAAAAAATTGACATAAGGGGTAAAATGATAATTTTTCCTTGTGTCAATGAATGTATCACTTTTGTCAATTTATTTAAACAAGTGTTGTTTTAATTAGATAATCAAATTTTAAGACAAAGGTTTGTCTTAAGTAGTGTTGTCTCAATTTAGATAACCTTTATCTTAGTAATTATTTGTTGGTTTAACTACTTTAAATTAATATTTGAATTGTTCAAATATTTAATTTGAAAAAGTTGATTAAAATTATATTAAATCCCTATTTAATTAGGAGTTTTGGCTATAACATTTTATTAGGATAAAATTAACTTAATTAATTATATATCCTAATTTTGTTGCAAAGTTTGAATTGTTCAAACTTCTGAATCAACATCCTCCCCATGTGATGGAGAAGTATACGGCCAAAGGAGGAGAATTGGCTTTGACATGGTTAAATATATTCCTTCCTAATTATCCTAATTATCTAAGTGAATAAATTTTGGAAATTAAAAGAGTTTTAATTTGTTAGGTAACCTACCTTCACTAGGAAACTAACTAAGTCAAAGGAATTTAATTAAGTAAAATTTATTTATTTGAATTTTTAATTCAAGCATGATCAATTAGAAAGCCATACATGTTTCATTTAATTTTTAAATAAAATGTTATTATCAAAATTAATAAGATGGTTATTAAGTGAAAAATCATTAGATAATTTGATTATTTAATACTCCCCATTAGTAGGCATGTGAATCCCTAATGGTTAGGGATTGAGATTTTGAATTACACTCAAATGCTCTCATATGACGTAGGGTTAGCATATTATATATATGTAATCTCTCCCTGTTGTGACTATACAAGTGAATATATGAGAAAGAGAAAAAGTGGTGTGCCACTATAGAGTTCCTCACACCATACTAAGAGGAATAAAAGGGAAGCTTTCTAATTTAATATATCAAATTATTTTCTATCATCTTTTATTTATTCTAATCACTAAGCCTATTCACCATAGGTTCCATAGATTGGTGCACTTGGTTAGGAAGTATATTACAAGGTTAAAGTGACTACAAGACGTATGTAAAATTCTTATCCGTTTTACTTCTCTTTTTAGTCATGAGTGATTCATGTATAAATAAGGATATTAATTATTGTTGGACGGTCATTCACCTTTCACAAAATGCAACTGACTATGGGCCATGAATACTTATTATAAGGTAAATTAGGACCCTCCCCGTCAACTTTGCTACCCTGTATTTTCATACTTAGCATAGTTGAGGAGCGCCTTTGTTTGGCCTATTAATCTATCAACAGAGCTATTGATAGGTTAATGTCGAGTGTGTTAACCAACCATTTTATCATACTTGGACATACCACTAAGTATCCTTCTATGGGAAGTCATACTTAATGTTCTACCTAGGCATACTTATCACTTAAGAAATCCATTCCAGTCATAGTATGAGTATATGCCTCGTAGGGAATGACATAAACTCCATGATAATGGACTAATGGTTGCGGGCCGTGAATTCTAGGATTACTAGCGCCTTCTCTCACTCAATATTTTAATTAATTAATTATGATTAGTTATTTTAAGTTGATTTCCCAAGTTTTCTAGCATGTATCTCTTTAGAAAACCTAAATTACTTATGAACTTGGTTTCCTTTCTAAAATTTTTAGATAGAATTTACATTAGCAACTTTTACTAATTATTTAGGAATGTTATTTAATTCCTTATGCATTTCCTAATTATTTTCACACTAACTCTTAGTTTGAAAATAAACTTAGGTAATTTAATTGACTAATTAGTTACTAAGTAATTAAATTAATTTTAACTAAACTCTTTAGTTATAAATTAATTACCTTTAACTAATTTATCAATTATGGACCTAATTAATTTCAAACTAACTTATTTAGTTGAAAAATTAAGTCCTAATAAGCCAACTTGCTAATTATTTATCTTTCTTATGTTTTATCCTTTTAAAACTCTTTTTTAAAAATAAAACATAATATATGCATGAGCATGTGAAGTCGATTGGAACCTATTAGTCTATATGACATGTTATAACATATAACATCACATATTATAAAATTTAAATATAATACCAAGACCATATTAATGCCCATCCTAGAAAATAAAATAAAATCCTAAACTATTATATTTATTTTCTTCATTCCTTGGATTGTCCAACTCTTGGACTTTTGAGATGCCTCCACTAACTTACTATGCCTTGACCTTGACCGAGAGGTCCTCACACCTTTCTTGGGCTAGCCAATTAACAAAAATAAACGAAGTAGGAAACATGATCATCTAGGGTCGCCCTTCTTATCACATCCCAAAAATACAAGGAAATTTTTCTAAGGCATTAATATGGCTAGAAATTTAATTAAAACCAAAAACAACATATCAAAGACATCATACATACAATCATACATTGTAAATGATTTATAGGTACCAACCATGCATCATACACACATATAACCATGAACCAATGCTTTGATACCAATTTTTGGATCTAGTTGTTGTCCCTAGCTGTTTACGGTATAAGCATGGGTTTTAAAAATTTTAAACCATTTAAACTTGTAACCAAGTGGAAACAAAACACTAAGCAAATAGCTCACGGCTAGAAAGAGAAGTAAGGTAGATAGGAATTTTACATACCTCTTGTAGTCACTTTAATCTTGTAAAATAATTCCCAACCAAGCATATTGACCACCTATTTTTTGGGAAGACCAATCAATGGAACCTTCGATGAATAGGCTTAGTGATTGGAACAAAACAAAAGACCAAAGATAAATAATTGATAGCTTTAAAATTAAATTTGAAAGCCTTTCCTTTCCTATAAAGTTTGGCATATAGAAACCTATGAAGGCGCTCAAAACAAAACTCACTTTTTTTCTAATGTTTTTCTCTCAAAAGCTTTGAGGCACTCTCAAGGTGTCTTCTCTTTATATGTTACCACACAAGGAGAGGGGTTAGGATATGTTTATACTAACCTAACCCCAAGTCACTCCTTTGGATTTAAAAATATCATTCTCTAAAAGTTAGGGATTCTACATGCCTACTAAGGAAAATAGATAATCAAATTATCTAATTGATTTATCAAATAATTTATTCAATTGATAAAGTCATATTTTATTTGACTCTTAAATAAAACATGTGGGTTTTCTAATTGGTCATGCTTAAATTCAAATAAAGAATTTTATTTAATTAAATTCCTTTCACTTAATTAGTATCCTAGTGAATTATTTTTGTCTCTTTAGTGACAAAAATGTTTCTCGCATTTTCAAGCATGATTAAGACAACATTTGTCCTAAAATAACTCTTTATCTAAATTAAGACAACTTTTGTCAACAACTCTTATATTAATAAAGACATTAGTTAAAATGTTATCAATTAATAATGTCATTACTTGAAGTCTAGTACTTCAATGATTTGAGATTCATTTTTCCCTTAAAAAGGAATCTCATTCTTTCGATGGAGGTAATCCAAACACTACAGTCTTTATTGAATAGAGTTATCAGCTCTACTTAGTGACTATAAATAGTATTTTAGATTCATCTAAAGATACATATCTCCTTTTGCATAACTCTTATGCAAATGTATCTTGGTTTATTAGAATTTAGGAACTTTAATAATTAGAAAATAAAGCTTACATAAATGAATTCTTTATTTATTAATATTAAAATATATTTACATTAAATTGGGGAATACAACTTGCTTTCCAAGACAATCTATTCCAACAATCAATTCTTATTGGTAGACAAGAAACATGGACTGATGTCATTAGAGGTAAATTGTTTCACCTTATTACTTATATCCAACATCGTTTAGTTCCTATATTATTTTCCCCAATTTCTACTTGCACCTTCGGCTGTAAGCAAGCCTAAGGAGATCCCTATAATAGATTATGGACTGATTTAGCCTGAACAAAACTAATTAGGAAACCTTATTTGTACTAGTTTAGTCTAGAATGATCATAGTATAAATCTGACATTCAGGTAGTACAGTAGAATGTATATGTTTTTTTTTTGACTAATATCTTCAAGAATTATTTTTTTATCCTATTATATATTATGAACCTGTCTTCAAATTTTGATTTGTATTGTGAACATAATTTTATCTATTTTGAAAGACACGTTGTGGTGTATTATTTCTTATTTTGAAACACATTTTGTTAAAATGATTATATTTAGTCCTTGAAAAGTGCCCTTTCGGGGCATGGCCTATATTTATGAAAAGCACCCTTTTAGGGATAACCTATATTTTTGAAAGTCACCCATCAAGGTAAAATTCGTATATTTCAAAAGGGGCAATTCCATGCTACCGCCCCAGTTTGGGCAATAGCATAGAGTTTTTAATTTTTTTTATTTTTTTTTAATTTTTTAATTTTTAATATTAATAAATTATTGTTTATATTATATATTTTTTAAAGATTTTTTTAAAAAGTTTTATGTTTTTTAAAAATGTTTTTATTTATGAATGAATAGTATCAAAAAAATTATGGATGAATAGTACATAAAAGATGTAAAACATTTTTAAAATGTTTTAAAAAATTTTCAAAAAATTATATGACATAGACAATAATTAATTAATGTTAAAAAGTAAAAAAAAAAGACAAGAAATTAAAAAAAAAATCACATTTGGATGCTGAATTGAATGGTGCAGCCCCAAAAAACCACCTTTCAAAAGACACCCCTTTGCGTTATGATTTTGATATTTCTGTAAAACACCTTTTGCTAAACCAATAACTAAGACTGCTTATACTACTTTGAGCATGTTTGTATTGAAATTAGTTTTCTACTTTTATGATTTCAACTTTGAAGAACTTTGCCTTGTATGGAACTTGATATGTCTTTCTTGTCATTATGAATATTTTTTGACATGTTTCCAAAAACTCTATTTTGCGAACATAGAAAATCTTGGGCCTCAGGTTTTGTAAAAACCTGAAGGACTAGTCCCAAATTGCTTGTTTCACCATATGGAGATGATTCTATGGTGCCTATTAGCCTGTCATGCTTAACATACTAAAAATAACTAGACATCATGTATCATATGACAAACTAGATAGATCATAACTGTATACATGCATAATATGCATATTAGCCAGGATTGATGAGTACTATGTGATGCTTGTTAGCCTCTTTAGCCTATTTCAACTCAGTGAAGCTATGTCCTATTTGACTACTTCTTGACCAAAGATTGTTTAAGGGATAAGAATAGATCACTTCCTTATGTTCAAAATAAAAAATCCTTATGCTTTTATAGTGCTTTTGGCTTCTAAAAGTTTGAGACATTGGACTTAACAATGTTGACATATTCAAATGGTTTTTTGATAATCTTAGTTCTAAACAGTATATCCATTTGTAGGAAACTTTTTTGAAAAGTATATATGTATATGTATATGTACATAATTATTTTTGGTTGATTTGTTAGTTTCTATTAGATGTATTATCACTCACTGAGTTGTATTTCTCATTTTTTTAGATTTAAATATAGCTTAAAAGCAACCTCTACTGTCTAGACTTATTGTACATCTTGGATCGGCAAGGTAATCCTAAAAGCAAGCTTGGTTCACTTGAATGTTTCTTGCAGTCACTAAGAATTTTATTGGTCTTCGTCATATTTAAACCTTGTTTTAAGTATGTATTATGTTTTGTTGTAATTTCATCTTATGAAGGAGCTCCTTTTTTATTTTTGAACTGTGATTGTATTATGGTCGAGGTCCTACTTTAGGGAACATTTTACCAAATTTTTGAAAGATTTACAGGTTATATGATGTCATGGTTTATTTTAAAATTAACAGTTTCTACACCTACATTTGTCTATCTCTGTGGTTTTCAAAGTATAAGGAATATTCCTATGTTCTATGTCAGTGACAACCCAGATTCGAGATTTCACAATAAAATCCTTAAATACCTTAATAATTTTATATCTTAATATCTTAAACTCAAATATCTAAAATACATGAGAAGGTTTACGAGTGTACATATCAATTAGGTCTTAGAGTATGGGTCAGGTCAGTCCATCATGGGTGACCTAGTATCTAATACAAAGTAAAGAGTATATTATTATATTGATTTTGATGGAAACAATACTATTTTAACAAATGGAGACACATTATTAACATTAGCTTTTTGAAGAGCCATCTTTTTTTCTAATCTTTTTGGGAAGTCCTAGAAAACTTGCATGCTGCTAAATTTTTTGACTTAGATCTTCATTGTTAGGTTTTTCGTTTACTTGTTTCTTTGGTTTATCTATGATTAACCACTTTGAGAAAAATGATTTGTTTTTTAATGTGATTAAGGGCAGGCTTGAGATCTTGGGGAAACAATGAAAGGCTAAATAAAATGTCAAAAAAGCAATGTAAAGACCTTCACAAAGTCAGGGACAAATTTTTAACCTACCCCTCCAAGCATAAATGAGCAAGCATATTGCATTGAAAATTTAACACTACAAATTTTTGTAAAGGCAAAGGTGAAGACGTATTTAGGGGGCATTCATATCTCCTTAAAAAAATGGGGGGAGAATGCCTTCTTTTTAAATTTTAAGGCGTTTTGCTTTCTGTTGATGCGCTCAAATCTCCTTTACAGACGAAGGAGAAGTTTCCTAAAAAGGAGTTTTTTTTTCCTTTAATGAGAAGGAAAATTTTCTTACTTCTCCAAGGAGATTGGAAAAGGAGATCCAAAATATTAGTGGCTATGTTACCTTCGACTCCTCGATTCCCAGCTTTAGCTCTTTGATCTAGCTCGTCGACATCAAAGCTTCTCACCCTGCTCGTCAATGTTCCTCAATAGTTTTCTGAGTAGGTAAGCTTCCCTTTCTTTCTTGCAATTTTTATTCTAGAATGTAAAATGTGGGGGGTTTTAATTCTTGATTTGGGAATGGTAATGAAGAATCTGAAGGTTTTGTTCTTGATTTGGGGATTTTATTCTTGATTTGGTTGAATGGGGTTTTCTTCTTCTTCACCCACTAGGGTTTTTCCTTTTCTTGCTTACTTCTCTTGTTTGTAATTTTTGGGTTTTAAATAATATAGTTGTTTATAAATGTTCAAATTTTTTGTTCTTTCTTTGGCTTCCTTTTTCTAAGTTTCCACGAAAATTCCACATCCTTACAACCTCCATAGAATCCCCATGATAGTTGTTTATTTGACCATTTCCACGAAACCTATTTAGAACCAAGGGATTTATATATATCTTCTTCCCTTACTTCCACTTGCTGCTATGTTTTTTTCTTGTTTATTTTTCTGTATTTTGGGTCTTGATTAACGTTACTCTTGCATAATTCTCATCAAGAGAAAAATGATATGTTTCTCTATGCTTCCCAATTTGGTCAAATGGTTTATATGCATATGGTTACATAGTTTCCATAGTCAGTTGTTATAGCACTTGATGCTTGAATATCTTATTTGTAAAGCTGGTATGGCGTTGTTAAAATTAAATGTTAATTTAATTTGAACTAAGATGTAATCATGGACATCAGACTAATCTTATCTTTTTCATTCTTCTTTAAATTTTCTATTGCTGGTTCACTTTTCAAATATTTACTTTTGTCAGAACTTATAATATAAATCCTTAACTATTCTGTTTAATGCTTGTTTCCATACCTTAAATTGTAGTTTTTGGTCTTTGTGGGCTTAGTATTGTAAAAGTTAATGTGAAACATGTAGTTTAAATAAACAATGGATCTTTTTCTTAATCTTAATTTGGATCTCCCAATGGAACGTCATAGCTTAAAAACTTTCAATCAAACAAACCTCAGATTTGTATCTTTTTATTAACAAGTAACTCTTCAGTACCCGTAACGTGTTGGTACTCTATTTTGTTGACATTATTATCATTTTTTAGATAGATGAATTTGAATGTTTTCATTCAATGATATATATTACTGCCAATTAAAGCCAAGTATCTATTTAATTGGCAATATTATTAGTTGTCAAATAAATTTGAATGTCCTTATTCAATAATAAATATTACTACCAACTAGACAGGATATCAATACATTATATCTATAGAAGTTGAGGAGCTTGTCTTTAATTTCCTAGCTTTGAAATGTATTAGCTGTCATTGAGGTCTAGAATTTATGGAATTATGGAACACTTTTTTTGTTTGCCTAACTAATGAAAATAAGAAATGAAACAAGAAAGATAGAACTAAAATATTGATATTATATCTGAGAAAGTAGAATATCCAAAAAGATCATCCGAAGTCAGTCAGAAAGAATTCAAATATTATAGCAATAACAAGAAAACAAGAAAAGAACTAGAGACAGGATGTGAACAAGCCCAAGGAAAATCGCCTCTTGCCAACAACCTCGGACTAAAACGCTTATGGCCAACTTCTCGTTGACAAGCATAAACATTGATGGCAAAGTCACTCTATAGCAAAGGAAATCTTCCTCTTTTCTAAACTTGCAAAAGCTCCCGACTAAGGGGAAAGATTCTGTACTTAAAACACAAAGGCTAAGCTGACTAGGATATAAACAAGAAAATAATTAATTCAAACTCAAATAACAAAAGTCACATCCTAAAGGACGGAGATATCCTAGACCAAAATGCTCCATTTTGGTTAAGTCTCTAGCTCGCATCAATATCTACCTGTCTTGCAGGTAGATATAGACCAAAATACTCTATAGGTTTTTGCTCAAGTTCTATGATCATCCTGTCCAATGCTTGCTTTTTAAGATGAAAAAAGTGTCACTTGTCTAGGAAACTACAAGGGCCTTAATCTTGAAGCTTTTTTTTGGTCAAGAATGTCCAGCAAAATCTCACAACTCCAGCCAACATTACTAAAAGAGCAAACTTGAGGAAAGAAACAAGGCTATCGCTCTTTCATTATCTATATAGATGTTAACAAGCTATATCCTTACTTGAGAACAGCTAGTGTAAGCTTTTGACCTCCTTCCTCATCAAGTAAAGGTAATAAAGATGCCTGTGTGGAGAAGTACCAAGTCAATGGAATGGGGAATCCATTTAACTTCATATCATAAGGAATCTTTATCATATCTTCTTCAAAGAATTCTCTTGTTGCAGCACTAATCTCTTGGTAGCTACTCCTATGAGGCCAATACTCTAACTCCCAATCTTCAATTTTTTTCTCCCCTATGGCTTCCCTTTTAGTTTTCAATAAAATCATAAACACCAAAATGCAACAGTCAGTAACAAATAGGGCACCCAAGATTGAAACTCTTTGATTTGAATATCAGCACCTTTGGATGCATAAACAATGGTAGATTTTAGTCACTAAACCATCAAAAGTTTGAATTGATAAATCTCCAAGCTAGAATTCTACATATATATACTGTTTTCCTCGTTGCTCTAGAAAACCCAACAAAACTTTCATTTAACGAAACCCTAGAAATCTCAAGATTCTTACTAATCAATGGATTTTGAGACTTCCTTCTCCCTACAGAAGCCATAGTAACATTAAGTAATGAATCTAAAAACTCTATCGAGACTTGATAGTTTTGACCATGTCTTCCATCCTGAAACCCAGTAGGTTGAGAGTACCAGGAAGTAAGTGAATTCAAGTCAACACTCATATGTTTATGATTTATATAATTGAATTCTTTGTTTCTAAAATCATCAAACTTGATACTAGCTGGACGAGTTACCTTTATTGGAGAGATTAAAAAGGGTCAAATAATTTCTTGAGGTTACACCACTTTTGGTCATTGTAGATGGGAGTATAAAAGAAAACCCATGACTATAAGGTACATTTTTAAGAGGAACAATGGTAAGCAGGAATGAAGTGTGGGTACTTTTCACCATTTTAGATTTAAGCCTTCTGGGTCGTAGCAAATGAGAATTAAGATTCCAATTCTTCAACATCATTTGTGACAAAACATTATGCTCCTGTGCCTTCTCGTGGTCCTCTAACTCATTGTATATAATTCCAAGGATCCTCTTATTGTGATCAACCTCCACATATTTTTTTTATTTTTTGTATGTATCTCTAATGCCTCCATACAAAAGGGTAGTGCCTCTTTGAAGTTCAAAACATAAGCAATTATATACTATTTTCGTCCAAATTTAATTATTTAATCTCCAAACATTTGTCAAGATTTTCAATGGCCTAATCTCTCATATCCCTGGCTATCTTGACATTTGCTAACTCAAGTTGCACAGCAGGAAGCACTGGTCTAACATCATCAACATTAGCCTTTTCTTCCTATAATTTACTTATCCTCCTATTCGCCCTATTCAAATACCCTGAACAGTCATTGAATCTCTCTAAGCCATAGTTAACATAGTCCATTAACTGTAAAGTCACGACAATGAGCATAGAAGGCTTGTTACTGTTGTACCTTCAATTAAATCCCCAGTTACCAGAAGGTATACCCGAAAGGCCCAGCCCAAAATAGGCCTTAACGAACATGCTACCTGGCAGGCTAACCATGAAGGGGGAAATAGTTGGAGGAAGGACTGAGGGGCAGAAAAACGGGTGATAAAGAGTGCGGCTGTGTATTGAGGGGAGGGGGAGGAAAAAGGGAGTATAGCACCCAATTGCTATAGAGGATTATAGAGGAAGTGTTGTAGGCTCTGCACAATTTATCTTGGTTCATATTTACTTTTAAGTTTGCCATTTCAGTCTTTCCTTCTTGGCTTTTGTCTATATCTTGGAAGATTTACTGTGTTTCTTCAATATAGAATGCTCTGTACCTTGCATTTATGCGGTTGCTATTAGTAATATTAATGCAGTTGTTTATCCTATTATCAAAACAAATCAGTTCTTCTGTGATTTCTTTTGGAGAGTGATTGCGTTTTACTTTGTCTCCATCAGTTTGGTATCAGAGCTATAACGGTCACTAGGGTGTGGTAATGGAATGGAACAAGGGCTTGAGGAAGTGCGAAGGGAGGTAAGTGTTATAAGGGAGTATTTTGTGGAATTGAGAGAGATGATGGCCACTAATTAGGCCAGGGGTACCAGGGAAAGGGAAGGCTCAACAAGGGCCTCTAACGCTTAAAACAAGGGTGGCAAAATGGGTATAGAACAACGATAAACTCAACGAGTAGGGAAGAACAGATTTCGATGACTTGATATACCATTTTTTGATGGTGAAGGCCCGACAACATGGTTGTTTCATGTAGAATGGTATTTTGCCCTTAATGGAGTTTCAGAGGCAAAAAAGATAAGGGTAGTGGTAGTGTGCTTGGAAGGCCGCGCCTTAAACTGGTTTCAGTGGCGTGATGGGAGATCACGAATTCACTCATGGGTAATTTTCTGAAATGCCTTGCTTGAACGATTTCAACTGTCACAGGATGAAGATGGCTATGAACAACTCGTGGCTCTTCATCAAACCGACACAGTCACTAAATACCAAGAAGCCTTTGAATTACTCTCAGCATCCCTTACTGATGCGCCTGAGTCATTGCTAATGGGGACCTTTGTTAATGGGCTGAAGGAGGACATAAGGGTTGAAGTGAAGATGAGCCATCCTAAGGACCTTGAGCTATTGATAGGCCTGGCCCACAAGGTAGAAGAACGAAATTGGGTGCTAATCCGTGGGAAAGAAGCTCAAAGAACTCAAGTCAGTTAACCCGAGGACAAGATCTGACCCTCAATAGCGCCTAAGGCTTTCAATCAAAGTTTAACAAGGCCTTAGGCAAATTCTAACACCACGCCATCATCGGGAGAGTGTCAGGACACGGAAAGGGACTTCCAACTTGGGGAAGGACTAGTGAGAGCTAGATGACCCTAATGAATGCTAGCGACCAGGCTGCACAGTCCCAAAATAATACCAATTGGTGAGAGGGACCCTATCAGAGGATGAGAGAGGAAGAAGTTACTCGAATGAGGCAGCAGGGTTTTAGTTTTGGTTGTGATGAACGCTGTGTCCCCGATCATCTGTACAAAAACCATCAGTTACATGTCTTCCTTATTTCTGATGAAGAAAACAAGACCATGGAAGGAATAAGTGAGTGAGCCATGTTTGGAAGAGAACTACACTGAGTTAATTCAAGAAACTGAAGTAGATACTGACATGGAACTCAAAGTTTCTATGCACTCCATGGTAAGGACTATGTTCACCTATACAATGAAGTTAAGGGTAAGCTTAAAGAGAAGGAAGTTATGGTTTTATTTGACAGTAGGGCTTCCCACAACTTTATATCACAGTATCTGGTGGATAAAATAGATATAGATATAGAAGGTAACTAGGATTTGGAGTTTTAGTGGGGAATGGGCAGCATATCGTGAGTAGGGGAGTATGCAAACGAATCCACTTGGAGATACAAAGGGTGAGGGTGATTCAAACCTTTTACCCAATCGAACTGGCGGGAGCTGATGTCATTTTAGGGGTGGAATGGTTAGAATCACTAGGAGAAGTCAGGGTAAATTAGCGGTTATTAACCATGGAATTCATGATAGGAGGGGCTTCTATTTGTCTCAAAGGGGACCCATCCCTTTCACCTAGATTAATTTCGTTAAAGAGTATAGTTTGAACAATTCTAGTTAAGGGACACAAGTATTTGATTGAATTTGGCTCACTAGAAGTACAGACAACAGAAAGTATCTAGCTGAGGTTGAAGAAGAGTTAGAACATTGGGATTTCTTGTTTATAGAACTTACAAGGTTACCTCCTGCGCGAGCTCAAGATCACCATATCCAGCTTAGGCCAGGGACTCAACCTCCTAATTTAAGACCCTATAGATACCCACATTCCCAAAAGAATGAGATTGAAAGGCTGGTGAAGGAAATGATCAAGGCTGGGATCATTTGCCCTAGTAACAGCCCATTTTCTAGTCCAATGTTGTTAGTCAAGAAAAAGGATGGGACCTGTCACTTTTGCGTGGACTATAAGGCCCTCAATCAGGCCACGGTGCCTAACAAATCTCACATCCCTGTTATAAATGAGTTGCTGGATGAGTTGAGAGGGGCAATAATCTTCTCTAAATTAGATTTGAAGTCAGGATACCACCAGATTAGAATAAGACAAGGAGAAGAGTCCAAAATAGCTTTCAGAACTCATGACAGGCACTATGAGTTTTTAGTAATGCCCTTTGAATTCACTAATGCCCCATCTACATTTCAAGCACTGATGAATCACATTTTTATGCTTTATTTGAGGAAATTTATCTTGGTGTTTTTTGATGATATACTTATCTATAGTGCTAGTCTAGAGACCCACATCCAACAACTTCGAATCACCTTACAAGTGTTAAAGGAAAATGAACTGTTGTTGAATAAAAAGAAATGCCTATTTAGACAATCTACGCTTGAATATCTAGGCCATGTTGTTTCTGCACATAGAGTTCACCCTAATCCAGCTATGGTTGAGGCTATGGTCAGTTAGCCCATCCCTAGGGATGTCAGGGAATTACGGGGTTTTTTGGGACTCACCGGGTATTATAGAAAGTTTATAAAGGGTTATGGAAGCATAGCAGCTCCACTTACTAAGCTCCTGAAGAAAAATGGTTTTAGTTGGGGTGAAGTAGCTCAATAGGATTTTGAATCATTGAAACAAGCAATGGTAATAGCACCAGTGCTTGTGGAGCCTAACTTCTCAAAACAGTTCAAAATTGAAATAGATGCATCAGAGATAGGGATAGGAGCTGTACTCATGTAAGAGGGATGCCCTATAGCCTATTTAAGCCAGAAACTCTTAGATAATAGAAAAGAAGATTAGTGTATGAACGAGAGCTTATGGCTATTGTATTTGTAATTCAAAAATGTCGACCATACCTATATGGGCACCACTTTGTGATAAGAACAAATCAAAAGAGTTTAAAGTTC
The DNA here is from genome assembly GCA_034509205.1 of Ceratonia siliqua. Classification (NCBI taxonomy): domain Eukaryota; kingdom Viridiplantae; phylum Streptophyta; class Magnoliopsida; order Fabales; family Fabaceae; genus Ceratonia; species Ceratonia siliqua. The sequence goes on along the minus strand of JASKGM010087821.1, from coordinate 27,256 downwards.
CTTTTAGAACAATGAATCATGGGGATAGAGCAGCAAAAATAGGTAGCTAAACTGTTGAGGTGTAAATTTGCTATACATTATAATCCTGGAAAAGAAAATAGAGTGGCTGATGCTTTATCCCAGAAAAAAAAACCCATGGAATTTGGGTCCATTACTGTTGGCCAGTACGGTGATTGGGACAAATTAGAAGAAGAAATTCATCAAGACTCGAGACTAACTGAGATTATCCAACAAATCGTAGCTTTACCTAAGAGCCAGCCTGATTACTCCATCCATAAGGGATTGTTATTATACTAAGGAAGGTTAGCAATTCCCAAGGCATCTCCGAGGATGCTACCACTCCTCAGGGAATTCCATGCTTCACCCATAAAAGGACATTCAGGATAGAACTTACAAAAGACTGGCAAGGTTATTTCATTGTGAGGGGATGAAAAGGATGTGCAACAGTTTGTGGCGAGTTGTGACATCTATCAAACCAACAAGTATCAGACGATGTCACCTACAGGATTACTGCAGCCCTTACCTATACCTACTCAGGTTTGGGAAGACATCAGTATGGATTTTGTGGGGGGATTACCCAAATCTGCAGGGAAAGATGTGATTATGGTGGTGGTTGATCGATTTACCAAGTATAGCCACTTTATTCCAGTAGCACACCCTTATACCGCAAGAGAAATCGCATCGGTATGTGTCAAGGAAGTAGTGAAACTTCATGGATTCCCTAGCATGATAGTGTCAGATAGAGACAGGGTGTTCATTAGCCAGTTTTTGCAGGAGTTGTGGAAAGCATCAGGCACTCCTCTGAGGATAAGTTTGGCATATCACTCGAAGACTGATGGCTAAACTGAGGTGGTAAACTGTTGCCTAGAGACATATTTAAGGTGTTTTACAGGAGATAAGCCTAAGCAGTGGGTCCAGTGGTTGTCCTGGGCTGAATACTGGTACAACACCATTTATCATCGAGCAGCTGGTATGACTTCTCTTCGAGCCCTCTATGGTATAGACCCACCTACACTCCTCAAATACACTAATGAACCATCCCACATAGAAGAATTTAATTCTCACATTCGAGATCGTAACCTCATCATAGAGGAACTTAAAGGGCATTTGTCTCAAGCTCAAGAACACATAAAGATAGAATCTGACAAAAAGAGAAGACAAATCACCCTAGAAGTGGGAAACCTAACTTACATTAAGGTTCGACCCTACAAGATCAAAACTCTGACTCAGAAAACTAATGAGAAGCTCAGCCCACGATATTATAGACCTTACAAAGTAGAGTTTAAGGCAGGTCCACTAGCCTAGAAGCTAACTTTGCCTTCGGAGGCTTGAATACACCCTGTTTTCCACGTATCTTAGTTGAAGAAGACCTTACACCAAGGGCCCCCATCATTATATATCCCTTCTTTTTTGAGTGAGGAGAAGGAAATGAAGGTTGCACCTGAAATGGTTATAAGGGTTTGACAATTGTTGAATGGAACACAAGAAGTGTTGATCAAGTTGACAGCTTTGCCTGATTGTGATAATTCCTAGGAAGATGCAGCCACCATTGATTGCCAATTTTTGGAACTCCACCTTGAGGACAAGGTGGTTCTTGTAGGGGGTAATGTTGGACCCTCAATTAAACCCTCAGTTACCAGAAGGTATACCCGAAGAGCCCAGCCCAAAATAGGCCCTAACGAACATGCTACTTGGCAGGCTAATCGTGAAGGGGGGAAACAGTTGGAGAAAGGACTGAGGGGCAGGAGAATGGGTGATAAAGGGCATGGCTATGTACTGAGGGGGGGAGGAAAAAAGGGAGTTTAGCACCCGATTGCTAGAGAGGATTCTAGAGGAAGTGTTGTAGGCTCTACATAGTTTATCCTAGTTCATATTTACTTTTAAGTTTGCCATTTTAGTATTTCCTTCCTAGCTTTTGTCTATATTCTGGAAGATTTACTATGTTTCTTCAATATGGACTACTCTGTACCTTGCATTTATGCGGTTGCTATTAGTAATATTAGTGCAGTTGTTTATCCCATTATCAATACAAATTAGTTCTTTTGTGATTTCTTGTGGAGAGTGATTGTGTTTTACTTGGTCTCCATCAGTTAACTTTTTCATTTAGGTAGTCAATCCTATGAGAGCAGTATAACTCAAGTGCTCGAGGTTCAATTGACAACTTGTTGTAATAAGCACCCACTTCCTTGCAAAGTCAGTTGTCCCCACAAAAGATTCAAAGGTCAGCATTGCAGCACCATTGTCAAACATCACCTTGTAAGGACTACCACTTTCTAAAGAACTACCAGTGATGGTGAAACCATCCAACTTTCTGAAGTGACTGAAAACTCATATCTGTTTACATCTAATTGGTATTAACTTAAAACATAACTAAGATTTTCAGTATTGTTATTATTTGCCACTATCTCTTTTACTGCTTTATCCTTATTTCCTTCCTTCCTATAAAGCTTCTCACCCTTTGTTCTTACTCTTGCCACAGCAACACCAGCATCTTTCAACAAGTCCCTAAGCTCTGCCTTTGGTAGATGTTGATCTTGTAGCATTTCTTCGGTTGGTGAATATTTCTCCTTCAACCTTCCTTTCATCTCATCCTAGTTTGAAACTGGTGATAGCGTGGTACGTCAGAGTCGTTCTTCCACACTATTCCACCACACCCTCACACGGCCCTTAAGTTTCATACGAGTATATCTCACCTTATGGTCTTCAAAAATAGCAAACCAGTTAAAGTATTCCTTTATTGGTGTGATCCAGTCTTTTAATGCTTTGGGATTCAGCTTACCATGGGAGTCAGGCACTCCCACTATCACCCACCTCATGGTCTCATCCTCCATATTCCCCTTATCTTCACTTTTTGGTGGTTTGGGTGCTTCTCTGATCCTTGACTTTTCCATATTCTCCAATTGGTGGTTCATTTCTTTCAAAACACCCATGAGTTGGCCCATTCGTTTTTAAATCGCTGCCTGTGAGCTCTCACTTCGAGTGATTGGCATGGTTGTTTTGCTCTAATACCAAATGATGCAAACAAGAAATGCAACAAGAAAGATAGAACTAAAATACTCTAAGAAAGTATAATATCCACAAGGATCATCTGAAGCGATTAAGGGATTCAAATACAGCAGCAGTAACAAGAAAACAAGAAAAGAACCATAGATAGCATGTGAACAAGCTCAAGGAAACCAACCTCTCACTGACAACCTCGGACCAAAACGCTTCCAACTAACTTCTCGTCAACGGGCAGAAACATTGATGGCAGAGTTACTCTGCAACAAAGGAAATCTTCCTCTTTTCTAAAATTCCAAAAGCACCCAACTAAGGGGAAAGGTTCTGTACTTAAAACACAAAGGCTAATCTGACTAGGATACAAATAAGAAAATAATTAATTCAAACTCAAATAACAAAAGTCACAGCCTAAAAGACGAAGATATCCTAAACCAAAACATTCCATTTCGGTTAAGTCTCTGGCTTGCATCACCAACCCAATTACTTAAGACATTTTTTGTTAGGAGAGGGGATTGGGAAGGTGAAGGTAGAAGCATCAATTGAAGGTCTCTAGTTTTCCTCTCCATATTTAAAAAATTAGCTTGAACCTCTTAGCCCTTGGCTTGTTGCATGATGTCCTGTGATGCTTCACTACACCTTGAGCATTGGTTTAATGCATGTCTTTAGTAGAGATGGAATTTCCTATAATTGCAATGAAGTTGGTTATATTATAAATTTACATCTTGAATCTCTTTTACACTTGTTTAGAGCCTAGCACTATGATATGTCGTTCCATATATAGGACAACCTCATATTGGAAGTTGTGCTTTTGGACAATTGAGGATCCATTCCCATGGTCACTATTGAATGCCTATTCTATTACTATATATAAAATTATTCCAATTGCCAAATTACTTATAATCCATTCTCTTGTAGGGTTGGACTATGTTAGAATCACTTCTTAACCCTGGTCGAGCTAAGCTGTGTTAATTGATAATGGAGGTGATATTCTCACTTTACTTCCTTACCTAACTGCTATTGGGTTTTGATTTTGGGTACCAAAGTTCTTGTACTACTTTGGATGTGAAAAGTGGAATGGCTGAAGCAATTAAAGCTTGAAATCACCACTATGCAAAAATAACTACCAATGCAATGATCAGGAGTAATCATAAAAAGCTTTATTCTCTCAAAAGCTGAATGGATTTTCAACTGGATATATGCATAAGAGCCTATTAATGAATTTAGTTATAAGAATGAATTGTTAGCATGAATTTGTACAGTATATTACCATATAGATATCTATATTCTTCAATTTTTTGCTAATCCTCATTGCAAAAATTCATGGTTTCTTTTTGCATTGGGGGCTGCTCTTTTATATAAGTTTCATTCTCAATTTTGTAGCCCTTTTTATTTTTTCAGTCAGGTTATTTAAGTTGATATACATGTAGAAACTATGAAGATTAATATCAAAGCAAATCTTTGTTAGCCTTGGACTAAAGTATTTGAGTGTCTAAATATTTGAATCATTGGATAATGTGTTATGTGCCTATGAGAACAAACTTTATTGTATATTTTTTATAATATCTGTGTGTCATGTACAATTTATTTTTTGTAGTTGACTATTATTTTTTAAGTAGCAAGCCACAAACTATTTCTTCTAATTGTCAATCATTAATTAACTAGCAAATATTTTGAATTCATAAATATGCTTAACTATAAATTTTTTATATGATTATAATTATTTATTGGTTTTATTACAAAACTTATTTATTTTGTAAACCATTATCATTCCAAAACTTTATTATTATTACTTGAAAATTTAAAATTTCATAATATATTCTAAATTTCATAATAATATTAACTAAAAATTGTTATTTCAAAATTTTCATTTTAATTTTACCAAATAATTATAATTTCTAAATTTTATATAAAAAGTTCTTTTTTATCCCTTTTCAGTAATTTTATCAGTCAAAAGTCATTTTACAGTTTTGCATCTAAATATATTTTTTGATTCAAAAGTCTTTCTCAGTTATTACATTCAAATGTAAAACAGCTTCTCATTCTCATAAAATACTTTTGTTTTTAACACCAAATTCTCCTTCTCTAAAAAGCCTTTTTTAAAAGAAGATCTGAACATGCTTTTAATGCTATGTTCAAAAAGATTGAAGGCTAGTAAAAGCAATTAATGCACTTCAACGGCTCAAATTTTACATATAAATACAACTTTCTTTGTTGCATTGAGAGCAAGAACACAAAAGGTATTTTCAATAGGGTAAAATTTATTCTCCTCTACTGCTTTGGAACTTTGAGCTTTCATCGGTGTAATAACTCTCTGGAGTTATCCATAGACCAGTTATTTGGGAGCATTCACTTTTCGTGTGAGTTTGCTAAGTTTCTCAATGAGAAAATTTTAGTGTAGAGTTAGTAAAGTTAGGTAAGTTTCCTTGAGGAAAGGATTTGTAAATGTTGAGATGCCTTTCTTGATTTGTTAAGTTAGCTCAAAACTTGTATAGAAAAATCATTGTATTAGGTTTTACAATAGCTAGTTGCTTTTTCTTGTGAGTTTGTAAAGGTTGTAATGCCTCTGTATGTATTGTGATTAACCTTTAAAAAATTCTGAAGCTCTATGCTTGTAGAGAGGACGGAAGATTTAGTATATTAAGTATGAATTTGTATATATTGCAGTGTCATACTTTTACCCTTGATCTCTTCTAAGTTATGCACTTAGAATTTTTATCTGTTCCTTTACCTTTCCAAAGTTATTTTAAAATCTCTGATATATTTAAAGGAACAAGAATTGGATTGCAGTTCAAAACAATTTTAATAAAAACCTTTTTGATTTAGTCAGTTTCAGTTTTATAAACCTAAAGTATTTTACACCAATACTTCTTATCAAAATTGTGGACATGTTCAGTTGTCTAATTCCCAATGTTTTACTACACAATTTTGTCAAGCTTGATGTTGGAAGTAGGTTCGAAGGTGTAAGTGCAACCAAAGCCACAAAGAGATGTTATAGACAACCAGGGTATACATTACTCTTTCAATCTCTCATATTGGCTTGTCAAATAATAATTTGGTTTGAGAGCATTGAAAACGTTGGAATAATAAAGTAATTTATTAGGAAGTTGGCTAATCAGCCCCGTGTGGATGGGCTTAACAATAATTTATCAGAGTTCATCTTCGTTAATAAACACTTATAAGTTATATGTTATTTTTTGTGTTAGGAATTAATTTGTTATAAGCGCTTATAATATCTCTTGTTTTGGCTTATTTTAATAAGGCTGAATATGAAAGCTCAAATGAGCTTCGGTCCAAACTATTTTAAAATAATTTTGGACAAGCTTGTCCTAATAACTTTTTAGGTTAAATTAATCTATAGGTCTATAATTTTATCAAATTTTTAATTAGATCCTGACATTTTGAAGGTTTATAATAAGTCCCAATGGTCTTATTGTTTTATCAAAATTTTTTAATTGGATTCCTTCCCCTGTTTGTGTATAATCTCATGCTAACATACTTATTTGTCACATCAAAACACATATACATAATATGATCCTTATAGTTTTACTAAATTTTTAAACAGTCCCTTATAGGCTAAATTCTAAACCTAAAGCCTAAATTCTAAACCCTTAAATAAACCCTAAAACCTAAAACTTAAACTTTAAACCTTAAATCATAAACCCTAAATACTAAATTCTAAACATAAAACTAAACTCTAAACCCTAAATCTTAAACCCTAAATTCTATAATTTAATGTTGAGGGTTTAAGGTTTAAGGTTTAAGTTTTAGGGTTTAGAATTTAGGGTTAGGGTTTAGTTAAAGTTTAGGGATTATGATTTAGAATTTATGGTTCAAAGTTTAAGGCTTAAAATTTAGCTTATAGATACATATTTAATAATTTAGAGAAATTATAAGGACTAAATTGTGTACATATGTGTGTGTATACATACGCTTACGTTGCAAGTGAGTATATGCTACGTGTATTCACTATATGCCATATCAAGACAAGATTTAACCAACTATAGGAACCTAGTTACAAACTTTTACATGTAAGGACCTAATTAAAACTTGATGACACTATAAGGACCTTCAAATTAATTTAACCAACTTTTTAACATCATAAGCAACTCTTGAAGCAGCTGTTAAACACAAATTGGCTTATTTTCAACTGCAGTACAACTCATTTGATAGACAATGCAGTCATATTATTATTACATATTAAGATTTTAAGACGATGTAGTTTCTAACCTTAACCATGTGAAGGGTAACCGTAGCTATTAAAAACCTGAATCATGAAGCAATTTCTAGTCATTCTCAGGGAAAGGCAAGCATGATAGCTGTGTTTTCAGATACTTGGTTGTTGAAATATACCATGGCTCTCGTACATGAACGAAATTCAGATTTCTATTTGACGTATAATAGCAGAGAGGAGGACTTGGATTCTCTCATATTTGAATAGAACATGACATTGTTATATTTGAAGATGTATATAGGCAGAGGTGGATCCATGTAGAAGGGTGTGAGGGCAAAGGAAATTTATTTTGTAAATAATATATGTAAAATATTTTTTTTGATCTTATGAGAATTTGGAAGTTGTCCCCGCATAGGCCAAATCTTTACCACTCCGTGATACAGGCCGAAAAAAGGGGGTCACAAGCAACTGTATCAATTGAAAGATATTTCTCTGCAATGAATTTTATAAAAATATTGGAATGTACACTCGTATGAGAAATGAATAGTTGAATAATTGATTGATCATATATATAAAGAGATATATTTTTGATTGTGTTGAAAAAATATATATATACAATATTTTAAAAATATGAAAATACGTAAAGAACAATTATAATTTATAAAACCTGAGGTATCTTGTATTTTTTTGTCATAAAATTATATATTTAGCATGAGAGATATTGGGTGTAATTGAAGATTTGGTGAAAGTGAAAATTATTTTTGTAATCTCCCATGTATAGACTATATAATATACTTTTTATTCCCACTAATTAAAATTTGTTTATCTTCAATAGTATATAAATTTACAAATAATAAATATAAGTGAGACCTATTAATTAAGTTATGAATCTCATACATTATTTCTATCTCTTTTCAAATATAACTATTCTATTATATTTTCCCAAACATAAACGAATCCTGATCCCACACAAGGGGCAAAATACTGAAATAGCAGTTTCATTCCCAAGTCATTTACAAGGCTTAATGTAATTTCCCGCATTGAAGAAACCAGAAAGTTTGGATTCTTCAATGTTACAGCCGTGAACCAACAGAAATGATTTTCTTTTCTTTTTTTCCCTTATTCCAACCATGAATAAGGCACATGACAGAGCAGATGAAGGAGGGAATTTATTTACCTGCAGTTCTTAGAGAGCAAAATATTGAGAATTTCACCCACAGAATAAAAGCAACCACCCAGAAATGATCAAACTTATGGAAAATTATAATTAATGACAAGGGAGCTCTAATAACCAACTAGGATCATAAAAGTTAGGTTAATTACAGAACTTGGCAAGTCTTCTGTCTCCTCTTTTTCTTCTTGGAATTTGGAGGCTGCAGAACAAACTTGATAGCAGCATCGAATACCGCTTTAACATTCTGCAGTTTCAAAATTCAAACATAGAAAGTAAAGAAAAAAGAAATTTCAACAGATAGTTTTAGGAACCAACAAGGGAGAATTGCATATAACAGCAGTATAATTTTGTCAATGGCCTGGGTATCAAAGGCATCATCTGAACATTTTACATTGAAGCTGGAGGTTGCGCTCGGATGGAGTATTTTAAAATTTTATGGATATTGATATGGTCAACAATTCAATTTCCTATATTTGCCAAGTTACTTTTTAGATAATTAATCGTGATAAATGAAATTTGCAATTTTTTTTTTTTGTTTTTAATATATTTTTGGAAGTTGGGGCTGGAAACTGAGGTAGCATACAAGAGTCGAGGGCAAGGTCAGAAAACCGTCATATCTAGTAGACTATAAATGATGTCATAGGTGCTTTGTTTAAAATAGCAGCGAGAGAAGTTAATAAAGAGAACCAGATTGAACAACTTTTAAGCAACATAATGCTACTTGACTCAAGAAACAGAATTCTCTCCAGACTTTAAATTTGTAATTTAATTAAGATGAAAATGAAAGCTAAAATGCTTTGCCTCTCATTCAACTTCAGTAATTCAAACACGATACATGATGAAACTCATTTTTATGAGCCTCTATTATAACAGATGCAGATGGAACAAACCTGTTGCGTCTTTGAGCTGCACTCAATATATGCAACTGCCCCAATTTGTTTCCTGAGTTCTTCTCCCTGTTAATTACAGCAATTAGCAATATGACATCTTTAGAATTTCAATTCAGAACTGAATGAGAATTCATATATACAACACTGAGAGATTCAAAGTTACTATAAACAAAACATTACTCAGAATGACAAGGTAGTGTTTATGGTTGATCAACTTTCCTTTCTCTCTTGCTCTCTTGTACTCATTTTCCTATGAGAAATTCTTACTTATATTATATCATGTCATTCGTATAATACTCAATAAATTTAAGTCATGTATAAACTTTAAATGAGGTCAACTAAGCCTCACCTCGCTCTATAATATATTGATGATTTCACTTCATTTCAAATTCACACTTGTGTATTATTCGATATTAGAGGAATGATATAGTATAATCTATGTGTATAAAAATTTCTCTTTTTGTATTTAACATTCAATTTATACTACTTAAACAAATTTTATTCACAAATTACGCACAAAAAAGTAGCTGCATGTAGCGACCCAGTCTTGTAGCATCGCGATCCAATGAGGGCGGGGTAGAATGGCCTAGTAGGTTTCTAGGATTGCTTAAGGGTAGAAATAAACTAAAGTCCCACATCGGAAAGGGGATATGAGTTCATGGAATCATGGGCTATATATATAGAACTTGGATTCAACTTGTTGAGGTGTCTTTTTGGGAAAAAACCATGAGGCCTTTGGGTCAAAGCAAACAATACCTCGACAATTGGATTAGGTCATGACAAACTCATATGCAATTGCCTAAGTAATTTGTGAATGAATAAACTTTTATAAACAGCATTGCCATTACTCTTAACATGGCAATGACATGGACCAAGGAATAATAACAGTAACAAACATTTCATTCTCCAGTAGATTGACAATGAAAATTTATCACAAAATGAACTGAAAGATTTTAGCAATGTAATTACATTATATGGAAGAAACTGATAGGAAATAGAAAGGAAAACAAGATTTTAGATGCTATAGTAGAAGCCTACTTGTTTTATGGAGATGGTACATGCCCCAGGATAATCCAAGAGGAACCGCGAATCTTCTCTCAGGTCTGCCATCAAAAGTAATTCCAATGAACAGAAAGGAAAAGAAGTGAAAAAATATATTTAACAATGCGTATCGAAACAAGTTGGAAAGGTGGAAGGATTGGAAGCAACAAGCCCCAGTTTGTTCTCTACATTCTGTATAATTAAAAAAAGAATAAATTACTCTCCCTTTTCCTTAAAGATATCTTAATTACACGGTCCAGTCCTTTATTATGGAAATATACATAGTTCTCCTTTAAGGCTCCGTTCAGTATATTGTATAAGAGTATTGGATAGTATAAGCTAATACAATACAGTCTTATATAATGCTTGGTGCCCATAAATGATTGTATTAACTTATACGGTTATAACTTTTTATACAATCATCACTGTATAAAAAAATACAAGGAGAAGAGTAAGATAACATTATACGATGATCACTGTATAACACTGCACCACTACAGTCATAATCACCACCACCCCCACCATTACCACACCACTAACAAACCACCAACACCACCACCACCACCATCGCCATCACTACCACCATCGCCATCGCCATCACCATCACCATCGCCATCACCATCACCACCACCGCCACCCTCCACCACTACCACCGCCACACCCACCACCATCCTGACCACCCCTCCACCACCCACCACCCACCACCCACCACCACCATTATCACCATTATCACCACACAACTATTATGTTATATAATCTTACGTATTATATGTTGTTACAATAAACACATGATATGATTATATTATCTAATCCATTGTGTTATACGTTGTCACAATAAACATAGGATAGTATAAAATCTTATCAGGTGGATAGCTTATATAATACTATCAAGTGTCGTATCCTATGAGACATACTGAATGGAGCCTAAAAGTAAAGAAATATTACAAATTAACCTAATTTTGAATTTAAACTTAATTAAATAATTTATATGCCTATAATACCCTGTGAAAAAAGAAAAGCTTATGAAAATCAAATCATTTATTTATTTATTCATTCTTAGTAATATTGATATAGAAGAAGAAAAAAAACACATTGAATAATTTTTAAAAGATTTTTTATAATCAGTAAGAGTCAAATTTAAATGTTCTCAAATGATATTTTAGACATATAAATTATTTAATTAAAGTTAAATTCAAAATTATATTAAGTTGTTATATTTTTTTAACTTTCAAGGAATATATGTATATGTTTTCAAAATAGAGATGATAATCGTATAATTAAAGCATATCTTAAGGAATGAGAGATTAATTTACTCTTAAAAAAAGATGTAATAATTCCTTAGCAATTCAAAGGTGTTCAATAATTAAAAAAAAATAGATACGAATGAAATATGAAGATAAATGGTACTCCATAGTAACTAGTAAGTAATAAATATTTCATACTCCATGCTTAGACAGAGCAAAATTTTGACCACATTTTCTCAATGTATACATGCATAAGATATTTCACATATATGTTTGCTGGTATGTTCTTGCATGTTTTGTTTCTATCATGGCTTGTTTATTAATACATTTCCTTTAGGGGCTGTTTGCTATGGGAATTTGAAGTTTTTTGGGAATTCTAATTTTTCTTGATATTTAGTTATTCATCTATGAGCAACTATATCTTTAAATAGAACTATGGGATTTTTGTTTTCCTACATCATAATGAAAAAGCATGTCTGGATTTGGAGTGAGTGATGGAAGTTGAGGTTGAGGTCGGGATAGATAGGTCTCGATCTAAGAGTGAAGACCGAGACTAGGATCAAATTTGGGATGGAATGTGGGAATTGAGGCCAATTATGAGTTTGGGTCCAATAACTAAGGTTGGGTATGGGGTAAAATATTTTTTATACACTTTAAAATTATATTTTTTCCTCAAAATATCTCATTCAAAAACAACCTAAGAAAGCATTTTTGTTTATGCCAAACACTTTTTTATTAATTGTGAGGAAGCTTTATGCCTGGTTTTAGATTGTTTGGATAATTAATTAAATGTAGTAAATTAAAAATCTCTATACCAACCATCTCCTCAAGGTACATATATAAGTGAGCTATGAATTTTAGAATTCATATATAGTTATAAATTCTGACTGCATCAATAATAGATGTGAATTGTAAGTTTGATTTAACAGCCTGAGACTCTAAGAAGAGAAGGAGCAAAAGGGAAGTTTATCACACCTTCACTTTTGGCTCTTCCAATGCAACATACCAAATTATTCATATTATTTAAACATTGAAAATAAAATCCATAATTCTGGCAACACTTTATAGAAGTAACACATTGGAGGAGGAGATATTCAGACCTAGTTTGGTCCCCACAAGAACAATGGGCACTGAGGGAGCATAATGCCTTAGCTCTGGCACCCACTTCAACATGACGAAGAATGAAAAGAAGCGTGGGCATGAGAAAGAGAAGGATCTCATTAGTTAATAGTTTCAGTTAAAAATTCAATTGGAAGAGATCATGAGGAAGTTCTTATAAAGAGAATCAGCATGTAGCTTACCTTCTTCTTTACGTTCTCAAAGCTAGGCCTGCTTATGAGGGAAAAAGTAAGAAGAAATACATCAGCTCCTCTATAGCTCAGCGGCCTCAGCCTGTTGTAATCCTCTTGCCCTGAATAAATTATTAAGAAAAGAAGAAGGATAGTTTCTGAGAATCTTTCGACTTTTGCTTTTGAACAACCATATCAATTATTGATGTCCATTGTCCACCATGTAATTGTCAATGATGAACAACTCATTTTTATGTAACTGCTTTTCAAATAAATTATAGACAAGAAAATCTTTTGTTTTCAGAAATGAAACTTACATCCGGTATCAGAACTTATATTTCTTATAATTGTGTGAAAATTTATCGAGTCTAACAGATAAAATTGAACATAAAATCTGCAACATCAGTATTTGATATTTCTCCATCATTTAAAATGGTGTAAAGTATTTGCATAATTCATTCTTACGAATTCAACATTTGAATAACTTAGAACATTTGACAATCCATACTACTGATTTTGAAACATTTCCAACATCAAAGAAAAACAGAACACTGAACTTGATTATCACTTCTTGATGATCAATAATTATGAAGTATTAAATTATAATCAAACCCAGTCCAGAGTTCTTGCGCCAACTCTGGTTTAAATGTTATGCTAGTTCATTTATGAAAGCATAAGCTATATCATTCAATTTTGGGTTGAACCCATCCTTCCAGACAGAAATTAAAACTACTTAGTACCTTAAGTTATCCCATGGAAGCAGACATGGCGTATCCTTTCCTTAGTTCAATATAAGTCGAATTTACAAACTTTTACGTACTGGGATGGGATGTGCGATTAGATTCCTCTCCCTTTGCCTGTCTAACTGGCCACAATGTTTTCCCTCATGTTTTCCAAACTATGATATCATCATTCATCAACTATACTGTTTCTTGAAGTTGAAACACACCAAGAGGCACATAATAGCAATTCAGTAACACTTAGTGACCAAATAATATAAGATCTCTTAGATTTATTATGGTTAAATTGAGAGCATAGGTCTAAATATGACATAAGTGGCAATTCTAAAGAGCAGAGTATCACAATTAGGACTTTCAGAGATCAGAGTAAATTATGGGAAGGGCCTTCAAGAGAGAGAGATAGGAGATTACCAGCAGTATCCCAGAGACCCAAATTCACAGTTTTCCCATCAACCAAAACATTGGCACTAAAATTATCAAAAACAGTAGGAACATAATCCTGCCCATGAAAGAGACGAATCCACAAACCAAATCCAGAAGAAATTAATTGCAGACAAATAAAAGTATACAAACAAAAAAATGGACATAAAAGAAAGACAGAGATGGAAAAAGAAGAAGATGGCATACAGTGGGAAACGTGTTGCTAGTATAGGAAATAAGAAGGCATGTCTTTCCAACAGCACCATCTCCAACCGTCACACATTTGATGAACCTTGTAGCAGTAGTTGCAGGAGGTCCCCTTGTTGCCATTTTGTATGGTTCTCACCTTGTTTCTTTTCCTTCCATCAGAACCAATTCTTCTTGAAGAAATATACGAAAACTTTTGAAAATCGTAGATTCAGAATCATTTTACTTATATCCAGTGATGGAGAAGAGTGAGAGAGGACTTGCAGGAGAAGGAACAGGAGAAAAAGGAAACAAAAGGAAAAAAGTGGGAAATTTTCAAGAGCTTTTTGCGGGTAAGAAAAGCTATGAGAGACCACTTTAATTTGAGCTGTCAGAGGCAAAAAGTGGAATAAAAGGGCAGACCACGTAGGACACAAGCCATTCTTAATAAAAACTGGAACAGTAATTTGAATATGTAAGTTAAGTTGAAAGCAAAAACAGGGAACATTAGTTATGAAATTTGATTTTTGATTCTTTAACGAGCTAGACATTCTCAGCTTTCTGGGAAGGACATTCTTATTTTTAATGAGACTAGAGCCTTTTACGACACCTAACTACTATTTTGTTTTGAGCTTAAGGCCTTTCGTTTTACTTAAAAAAAGTCATAATATGGTTTTGTGGTCTTCAACTCATGGAATTTGACAAATATTTGTTGAGCTGTAATCAAGGATATTTCAAAACAAAAATTTATTCTGGATTTGATTAGAATTAAAATTAAATTGCTTTCCTGACTGATTGAGAAATTGTCTAAATAACATAATTTTATACTAAAACAAAAAAAATTAATTAACGGCCAAGGACTCATTTGGCAATTCTTAAGGGACATTTGGTATCAAGATTCTTTCAACTTTTTTAATAGCATTTTTTAAGTAAGTTTCTCAATAAAATTATCCCATGTAACAGGGTGGTATTCTTATATTCCCTTCTTATGAAAAAATTTTAGCGCATACAAATGACCATTTTACTGTCTCTCAAAAACCATCATACCACAAGTATTCCAAAATTCAAACCCCAAACCTCAAATCTTGAAACCCCAAATTCTAAAACCTAAACCCCCAAACCCCAAACACCCAAACCCTAAACTCCCAAACCCCAAATCTTAAGACTCAAATCCCAAAACCCATACTCTCAAATCCCAAATCCCTAAACCGTAATTTTTCAATCCCCAAACCCCAAACCTCAAACACCAAACCCCAAATACCGAACCCTAAACTCCAAACCCCAATCCCCAAACTCCAAACTCCAAAACTTTAAACTCTAAACCCTAAACTTCAAACCCCTAAGCCCCTAGCTCTAAACCCCAAATCACCAACCCAAACCGTCAACCCCTATTTTTTTTAAAATATAAATTTCTTGCAATTTATATGTATTGGTATATTTGTAAAAATTACCTAGATTCCCAAGAAAATAATTTCTGAACCAAAGGTGAAAATGTCTATCATTCATAACACAATTTTTACATTCTTGAGAATAAGATTCCTAGGAACCATGACTCCTAGGAGAAAAAATTTTTTCCAGGAATCATATAATCTTAAAGATGGAAAATTTTCAAGTTCTCCAGTAATCTTGAGTACTCTGTACATCTTCCAAACAAATTCAGCCATGTCTCCTATTTTCTGGGCAAACACTTTTAAACGGTTACGATGGACAATTTTGTTTTATTTACATGTAAATACAATTAAATTTTATTTATATGTAAACGAAATAAATACATATTGTGACCATCCAAAAATGAATAGACGACCATGATCCTAATATGACCGATCATGTTACATCTCTAATATGGCTGGATCCACATCCTCTTAGAACATTATGAACTTATGTTTTTGAGCAGGTACTTCAAATAGAAGTGATTTAAAAAAAACAAAAACATGTATTTAGTATTTGGATATATTTATACAAAAATGATTCTATTGAAAAAAATTATATGTCTTGCGTTTGAATGCAAAAGTATAGTATATTTTTGAGCATGTAAAATTATTAAAAATAACATATAAAAATAATTTTTACAAAATTTGTGAAATCTTTTAGAAGTATGTATGTCTAAAAAATGTTATCTCTCCTCCTTTGAACTTGATTATTTTTTAAGTATCATATTTGTTACTTATATGAAAAGCAGGTATTCTACTTATTTATAAAATAATCACTTATAAAATAATTTTGATCTAAACAACAATTTTAGAAATAATCACTTTTTTTTATAAAAAAAAAACAGTTTTTCCTCCTATTGAGCTTATCCAAACGGACTCACATTCTGCCGTGTAGTATTATTTTATACATTATCCTTTTGACATGGCAGACTTAAGGAAGCATCAATCAGAAAAAACCAAATCAGATTAACAAATTTTCTTAATGGCTCTTGTGCAAATCTCTCGAGTATTCTTAATTATCGAAAGAATATTCATACTAACCAAAACTAATTTTTCATTTTTCCCTCAGATTTTTGGTTTCTATCTCTTTCAATTGAAAGAAGAGGAAAAAATGGTAAACTGAATGGCGCCGTACTGAAGATCATGTTGCCATTGCTTTTTGGTCTGCAACAAACTGAGTGGGACGGATGCCAACAGTACTATGGTTTACAGTATGCAAATCTGCAAAAAGGAAAATTCCTTTCTTATAAAACTATTTGATTATGAGATGATAAGCTTGGCTAACAGTATTTTAAATGAAAACAGAGATGCTTCCTTGAGTTTGCCGCGTCAAGAAGATAATGTAAAAATTAGAACCAAATAGTTGAATGTGAGTGGGAGTAGGATTGAGCGCTCAGTCGTCTCGGAGGACCACAACTTTTCCCTACTTTTTCCGTATCATTTTTGCCAAACTTAACAAAGCCCAGAGTGGAAAGGTGTAGATTGCCCAAAAAAAATCAGGTTGCTCTGCTGCTAAAACTTCTTGCTTTAATGGAGCAAAAGAGGAGACCACACAATATTTAATTCAGCCATGTTTCTTTGTACTGCATCTAGCTTCTTTTTAAATTTACATCATTCAGGACATAAAGTATCCACAGACAAAGAAAATTAGAGAAAAGGATGTGTGGACACCTCTGGGCATTTTCCCATAACATTGCCACTGAAACCAAGCCTCTAAAATTCTCCTTTGAAATTGACCCTCCAACACCTAGACTTGCTCTGGTCCAATTTAATGTCACGTCCCTAACTCAAGGAACGTGATCTAGGGTCATCTAGCACCGAAAGCCTCGGACAACATAATGCTATACAAAATTGAAACTAATTCAGAGACAGGACAAATTCCTTCGTAAACATTTTTATCAAAATTTTGGTTTAATATTATACGAAAATAAGACCTTGTCCTAAAGTACAATAAAAAATACTAGAAGTGCGTTGATACGGAGAGCTTGAACTCCATCCTTAGATCTTACTCCTATGTAGAGGTCTATGTTAATTTATTTTATTGAGTTGAGTTGGCATTTTTTAATGAAATGGGTAAGCGGAAGCTTGGGCTAACATTCACGCAGAGATATTTTGTGAGGAAAGTTTTAATAAAAATGTTATTTCGATTGCACCAAAACTCATATATTTTCAATCAAAAATCTAGTTTGATTAGATTCTTTTAAACACATCACTATTAGCTATTATTTACTTGTTAAATATTTTTTTATTATTCTACTGTACTCTTCTATAATTTTACAATTTTTACCTTGCAATTTTCATTGTAATTATTATAATATAATTAAAAATTCTATTATTAGCCAGTTGCAAAATAAATAAAAAATTTAGGTAAAAAAACTGTTATTATTTTGAACTATAAAATTATAGAAGAGTACAATAGAATAAAAATTATAAACTAATTATATATTTAACAAGTTAATAATAGCTATATGTTTAAATGAAGCTAAAATGTTGGATAAAAGGTAAAAATCTGAGCCACTAGAAATTAGAATAAATTTTTTATTGAAAAGATAGAGATGAGTTTTGGTGTATACCAGAACATAACACATGGAACTCCACTCCCAGAATTCGAATATTTAAAATATGAAAATAAATCAACTCAATTTCATGAATGCAACCTAACTGACTGTAAGTTTCAGAAGCCTTACCTTCAAACTTGGTGCCTCAAAAATCTTGTCATTCCTTGAACAGCACGTTGACATTCTCACTCTAGAACATACACCTTTAAAACATAAACCAAAAGGAGTGAGTCTTAAAAGACTCATTGAGTAGAAGGCCTATCTAAACAAACTAGATAACCATATAAACAAGAATAATTTAAATGGCACCACAAGATTACAATTATCTAGTTCGCACAATCAAAATATTAAGAAAACAAGTTTGCCATAAAACCAAATCAAATACAGGAAAGCATTCTCACAACAACCAAGTCAATCAAGTGGGGTCATTCCAAGACCTAGAAATAAAGAACGGATCTAGATTCAGGGAATTAAATTTGCCTGGCTTTCCAAAACTAGTCTCACTGAGCTGAAAATATATCATACAATCATATAATTACAGGAACCAAGGAATCACTCTTTCTAGAATTATAAACAGGAACCAGCAAATCAAACATCCTGGAAATATAAGCAGGAAACCAGGGAATCAAAATCCTGAAATTATAAACAGGAATCATGGGATTCATTATCTTGGAAATATATATAGGAGCCTCGGCAAATAGTCTCTCCGAATTTTCATAATTACACCACGGTTGTTCTACTATGTAAGTTCTTTGCGAAGTTCCAAAACATTCTATTCACATATTCAAGGATCAAGCTTGCTCATAACTAGGGGTGGCAAATGAGTGGGTTTGGGTGGGTTGAGATTGGGTCATTAATGACTCAATTAACAATTTATGACCCACTTTATTTTTTATATGATTAATTTAATGACCCATGACCCATTTATAAGGGTCAAACCTAACCCAACCATTTAACCACATATGTAAACTTGAGGTGCTATATCAAGAAAGTTCATTTCACAGTTATATGTTACTATCATAGAATTTATACATTTTATCTGGCTCATGGACCTTGCACGACTCAAATTTTAAGTTCGAAGTTCAGAAGTCACAATTAGGCAGAGAGCTAGATGTCAGGTCTGAGTTCAGGAATATAATATTTATTTATTTATATCATACACACCAGCATAAAATTACCATAATTAACTTTATTATTGACATTCATTAAATGTTTCAATGTCTTAAACTACTTCTTTGACTTTTTTAATTTGCATGTTGATGAATCAATATTTTCTTAATATTTTGTTATGTTTTTAAAGCTTTTTTGTATGTTTTATTTTAGAAATACGTTACTTTGAGTTTACTTTGTGGTACTTGTAACAATTACTGAATTGGAGTTCAAAGTATGTTATTTCTTCAAAAACAAAAGAAAGCAAAACGGTGTGTTTTGCCTATTAAAGAAAGCAGCGGGGGCACTCGTTGTTTCATGAGGATTGCCCTCTTTCTCCCGTTATAAAGCTCCATTTCTTTTCTTTGTTGAAGGCATCTCGGGGATAGGCGCTTTGTTCTTCACTACCGTTGAGCAAAACAGGGTGAGAAGAAGGGGCGGATTCAGGAGGCAAGGAGGGGCCTCGGTCCCCCTCCTCCAAGAGAATATTATATATATTGAAATTGTCTATCCTACAGGCCCAATTGGGACTCTAAGAGAACTTATGTTATGTTATTTTTTTTATTTTTTATTTCTATTTTTTAACATTAATTAATTATTTTTTATATTATATATTAGTTTTGAAATTTTTTGAAATGTTTTTATAGAATTTTTTACTTATGAATAAATAGTACAAGAAAAATTATGAATGAATAGTATAAGGAAATGTAAAAAATTTCAAAAACAAATTCATTAATATTTCAAAAAATTCAAAAAAAATGATAGAAAATAATTAATTAATATCAAAAAATAAATAAAAAAATAAAAAAATCAGTATATCTAAAGTTACGGTGTAGTGTCTCCATATAAATATATATATGGATTATAACTTGATGGACAATATGAGATAGGGAAAAAATAGTGTGGAGAACAACCTTGGAGAAGTTGTCAATCAATGGTTTTGCAATGATATTGGCCATCAATCTATTTAGAAGTTCCAGATAGGAAAATTTTGTGTGGAGAACAAAAATACAAAATAGTGTGCGATTTTGGAAGCCTCAAACAAACGGGAAAAATAAAATTCTTATATGATATTTACCGTCAAGCTATATTGACCATCAAGGCATTATTCCTTAGAATGTAGGGCCCCCATAAAACATATATATATGGTTATTGGCATTATTCTAAATTAATTTTTTATGTACGTTTCCTTATTTTTGGTTGGCCCGTCTTTTTTTTTTTTAAATCTTATCAAATTTTTTTAATTTTCTTTCTCGCACAGTTTGACTCCCCTTAAGTGAATTTTTGGATCCGTCCTAGTGAGAAAATCTCCTTTTCCTCACAGTCGCCACCATGCAAGGAGAGCCCTGCAGCCATTTCCGGCAACAACGCAACAGCAAGAAGGGAGAGAACAACGCCGCAAAGCTTCAGGTGCCATTGGTATACCTCTGTTCCCTTCTCTGATTTCCCTTTGTTTCCTCCATGAATGTTCATGGTTCTCTTTCTAGTTTTGGTTCTTGGACACTGAATGAAGATTCTGTTGAGAGTTCTGTTCTTTTACCCTTTCTGATTTGGTTTGGAATTTGAGGATATCATCCTTCTATTTTGTATTTTGGTTTGCTCTGTTATTGAATTTCCTCTAGTTTGTTTAGTTCAAATTTGTTGTTTGATTGCCCTGTTATTTGAGTCCATGTTCTGTTTGAGTTTGTTGAGGACTGGGTCCTCCGCAATCCTGCTATTGTTTATTTGTCCTCGTGATGAGGGACTTTTGTAAATTTTTATTTTATTATTTTTTAATGTTTTTAATAATTAATTATTTTTTATATCACCTTTTTTAAAATTTTTGAAAATATTTTTATATTTTTATGTACTATTTACTCATAATTTTTTTTATTATTTATGCATAAATAAAAAATTTTAAACAAAAATAAAAAATATTTTAAAAAATTCTCAAAAAATATATAACATAGTAAATATTTAATTAATATTAAAAAAATAAAAAAATAGAGATAAAAAATATAAAATATAATAAATCAATACTACCAAAAATAAAAAAGCATGAAAAAAAAAAGTTGAAGAAGGAGATGTAGATAGAAATCCTTATAAAAGAATTGCCTTGTTTTAGCTCAAATGATCACAAATGTAGCCCATGTACTATTCACAACAAATTGGGATACTAATTATTAGAACATGGAAAATAACTCCACCCAAAACAAAAAAGAGGCCATGTGCGTTCACTGTTTACCATGAATTTTGGAATATTGACAACTGCTTTTGTTCCACTCCCTAACTAACTAACCCTTTCTTTCTTAAAAGAACAGGATAGATATTTAACTCATACTTTTTGCACACATCTTTTATCACTTAATCACGTGTACAACTCAACTTTTATCTTGCATATATCTTCACAAATCCGTCTATTAAATTCTAGAAGGTTTAAAATGGAAGCATTAATGGAAATTCGTATGGTACCCTAAGAAGTGATGATAGGTTCATGTGATCTTACATAGTTGATGCCACAACCTACACTAGACCCTTTTTTGCTGTGATGATTATGTTTGTTTCTATGTGTTACATGCATATCCAGATGCTATTACATATCCATTGTAAAAATGGCGGATTGCTTACATGCGCGCTTATATGTACATGATGATGTTAAATTCTTTCTTATTTCACTCTATCTGAGTAGACATTGGATGTTTTAAGTTTTGAGCATGTATATATAAGGCTGACCTACCTTAGAATATGAATTGAACTAATTACGTTAGTTCAGCCCAGCCCCACTCCAAAAATACATGCTTTTACGGACTTCAATTAGAATCCAAGGCTGTGCAACTAGTTGTTTAAGCACTTCTTTACAACGCTTTGGCCTTACATTGAGTGTTCCAAAGGTAATGGAATCATACACATGGCCCCAACCTTCTCAAATCCGCCCTCTCTCTCTTCCATTGTTTTCTTTCCCTTTTTTTTTTTTGGTTAAAAATGAGCTGTGAGCTCTCTTTATCAGTTACCTCTAAATGGAAAAAGAATTTTAGGCTAATTACACATACATAATTAACTCTTTATTTACTTTATCTTCTTGAATGCAAGACATTGGATTTCAAATACATATTTTATTGCAGGAATTATTGCATATCTAGTCAGTTGGTTTAGAACTTAAGTAACGTTAAGGTGGCTAAATGCTTAGGCGCAGTCGGGTGTATTATAATTATGGCATTTAGATATCTTTAAGACTCATGATTACAAGTTCAAACCACAATCATAACTAAATGAGTAAAAAAGAAAACAAAGGCTTACTTAAAATTTTATTAGAGCTCTACATTCTAGTATGTCAGGTGTTGGAGTTGATTCTCGGCCCTCTAGGAAGGGCAAGGGGAAGGTCGTAGCTCAGCCTTTTGACACTGCATCACTAATGATTTCCATCCTGTGGATGCTGACCAATCACTGACGCCTTCTGCGATGCTTGATCCAATACATCTTGGATCCAATATGGCTTCTGTAGGCATAACGACCCCGGGGACAACATCCTCTACTACTATGGAGTCCTCGCAAGTGAGTTTGCACATCTCAAACTCTCCCTCCCCTGGCTCTAGATCATTTGATGGGTGCTTGTGGATATGGCCACATAGGAAGAAAGAGTAAGTACACTTGTCAACCTCTATAGTTGTTTGTCTGACCATTTTTTTTTTTGCAGGTTTATTCCTTCCAAGGAACCCATGACCTATTTGACGACTATCTATAAGTCGAGTTTTAGCAGGGCATGAGTTGACTTCACCTCGGTTCTCACTGAGACAAAGGAGTTCTAGTGAAACCAGTTTAAGGTATTAATCATACACAATGTTTATTCAATTTACTTGATTTTCATTGTTACTAACTCTAAGTATATTATTTGTAATGCAGACAAAGTGTATTATGGAGCCCCAAGACGATAAAGACATCTATAAGATATGAATGTCCAAGTGCTCTAACAACATGCGGGACACGTTTAGAGACATATGGACTAGGAAGACCAAGGGCGAGTGGTTGGGCCTAAACATCTTGGCCTAGTTGAGGGTTGATTGGGACTCCCCAGAGTTCAAGGCTACTTCAGAGTAGAACAAGAAGAACCGTTCGATGGATCAAGGCGGTTGCTACCATTGAAGTGGATCTATCACCGTCTCTGAACATAAGAGGAGGCTGGTAAGTTTTTAATAATGTATAACTTTAATTAATTGTACTTATTATTTTTTTATTATTCTAACGCTTTAATTTATTGTTTGTAGATAAAGAGTTGGGGAGGGAGCCTAACGCCCCTAAGGTCTTCCATCATCTACAGCACAGCGAGACCAAAAGCTAGGTGCATTCATGGGTTGAGGCCACTTATGTTACTTAACTTAAAGTTCATTAAACTTTAATATTATAGGTATCTCTTTATACCTAAATTAACTTCTCACTAATTATGATTTAAGTCATGCATAATTCTTTTGAGGATTTCAGGGCCCAGACTCAATCATCATCTTTTTTCGTCGATAACACCCGTATGTGACTGGATGCTATTAGTGGGAATAATAAGAAGGGACGCATTAATGGGATGGGTCTGAGGTTGGCGTTGTGGAATCAACTCCATCGACTCAGCCACCATAGCATACCCAGGATCCCCAAGTGTCAGAAACGCGTGACCAACTGACGACCCTCACACAACAGTTGAAGGAGCATGCACATTTGTTGAAGCAGTTGTCCGAGATAACGCTGCCAATGCTACCCCTGCTGCTTCCCCTCCCCTTGCCCCAACCATTGGCACTGATGCTAATGATGGTGATGATGCATCAAATAGTGACTTTTTTTTATTTTTCTTACTAGTATATTCAATTTGATCCACTCTTATTTGTTTTTGTTGTTATTTTAGGTTGTTTTTGAAAGTTTACATGTTAATGGATAAACTTAAAAAAGAATTCTACACTAGCAATCAATGGACAGTTTTTACGAAATTTCTCATAGCCAGTGTCTGTGAGAAATTATTTTTAAAAAAATGTTGGCAATTTTCTCTAGAAAACTCTCATGGTCAGTGTTCGTCAAAATGTATTTAAAAAACTTTTCTTGCGAATTTTCTCATAGCCTCAATCTATGAGAAAATATTCAAAATATTTTTTTGGCAATTTGCTCGTAGTATTTCTCACGGCCACTGTCCATCAGAAACTATTTAAAAATATTTTTTGGAGAATTTTTTCTCAAGTTTTTTCATGGACAAAATCTGTGAAAACTTCTGCAAGAGGGTCATGAGAATGGGTCATGAATTTACCTCTCTTCTCTTAGAGTTTATCACTATTTCTCCTAGAATATATACGTGAGAAAGCTTCTCACAACTCGCTTCATCTGAGAAAAATTCTGTGAAAACATTTCTCACTGATGTCATTCTCCGCAAGAAATAAAGTTTTTCACGTTGTATTTCTCATGGCCCTAAATATGTGAGAACGTTGTTTCTCACAGATTTATAAGGAGTTTTTCACGTCTTTTGTCTATGAGGAATTCCTTGATTTCTTATAGTGATTTAATATTTATTTTTCTATTTAATATATAAATAGTTATTTTATATTTTTCTATTTAGGGTATTTTTTTCTTCTAATGTATACATACCTTAAAATCTTAAAAAATGGTTATGTGATGTGTTATTTGATATCATAATTATTATACTTTTGTGAAAGGAAGCATATTTTTTGAGTTATATTTGTTATTGACATCGAAATTTGAACTATTCACCATTTAAAAATGATTCGAACATAATTAAGAACAAATTGAGGAGAAAAATTTATTATTCCCCAACATTAATGAAAATATTATAAAGCAAGTTGAAATTGAGAAGGATGAAACTGAATATTACAATCAAATTCCATGAAATCAATGATATATTTTAAATTACCGATTATATATTGTTTTGAGATAATTTAAATATGAAACATATTACTATTGCTAGTCGGGTATTTGTTAAATACCTTTCATATTTTTCTCTGTTAGTTAGGTCATTAAAATATACCAGTTGAGTTTTATGTTCCAAAATGAATTGAATTACTCAAATAGGTTATAATTATGTGAACTTTTTCATCTTTTTTTAATTTTATAGATTAATACAATTTTAATTTTAAATACACTTTTTTTATACAGGAAAACTAATATAATTATCAGTTTATATATATATATATATATATATATATATATATATATATATATAATCTTTTTTTTGATAGTCATAAGGCAAAGAAAGCAAAATAGAAAACTACACCATGATAGAAGAATAATCAGCCGAGAGAAAATATGATTTATATACAAATGAAATGCTGCCTCCTATAATAACGAAACTTTAAATTAAGGAACATCTCAATGAATAAACACTGGATATTTTTAGTTTAGAAATTGAAGGATTAGAAAAATATTAGTGATGAATGGAGCATCGAATTCTTATATGGTGTCCTATGTATATAGCAATGTTCAGAAAACCAGACCAGTCATTGAACCGATAAAAGCCACTGGTCATGGGTTACTGGTTCAACCGGGGTCGAACCGGTGTGAATTAAAAAATATATATTTTAATTATATATTATATATATTATATAATATATTATATAAAATACTTAAAATAAATAAAAATAAAAACAATCAACTAATAAATACTAATATATTTGAAATACATTAAATAATTTCATCACAATTAAAATAAATCTATAATTGTCCACTTTGGTATTCTACAATCTGCATAGTTCAAAAAAAAATTTCATTTTTATGTATATTTGAGTTAGGTTTTGAAGATTGAACATTGATATTGATTTTTTTTTAGTTGTTTTTGTTGTTCCTATTATGTTTGATCATGATTTTGACACCTCCTTTCTTTTTATTCTTCTTCTTCATCTTATTCGGATATCTGCAACACAAATTAGTAGGAAAAAATTCAAAACCGGCTAAACTGGTGACCCGCCCGATTCATCGGTTTTTTACTGGTTCAACACCGGGTCACTGGTTTTTGACCAGTTTTTTGCTTCCCCGGTTCAGGAGGGTCACCTGGACCGGTCCTATGACCGGTTCCCGGTTCAACCAGCCGGACCGATCAGTCCGGCCCGGTTTTCAGAACCATGGTATATAGTACCTAGGTACTATATTCTTTTTTCACCCTTTATAAAAATGGTTATTCAATTATAAAACATAATTATTCTATTATAAAAGATGATTATCTAGTTATAAAAAATTATTCTACTATAACCATAACAGAATAATTATTTTACAACAAAATAGTTTTTTTAAAATAAAATAAAATAAAAGTGTCAACTGTAAGCACTATATATAATAATATGATATTCATGAAAAAGCAAGAATTTACTGTCTACTGAACACTAATAACAAACTTCTTCCTTAAGAAAATGAGGCTTAAATTTGATTAAGAAAGGACATGATAGTATAGCTTACTAACTATGTAGGCTTCAATGAAAAAAAAAAACTAATTACTCCTAGTAATGCTCCAATTCTCTGTATATCCCAATTCTTTGCTTTCTTTTCATACAAATAAGAAGTATGAACATGTATGGAGATCAGAACCCTTGGTTCACAAAAATAACTCACTGATCTGTCCTGGGAATTGTTTCTCCATTCAGTGGGTGTAAAATGTTAAGATGTTTTCTTCCTTAAAATGTGGATATTATTGTTATAATTATTTGAACCTAAACATGTTTCTTTTTGACAATTTGTATGTATTAAACTAATTAAAGAATATGGTCTCTTATCCCAATATATTTACAGTATATATTTTTTACTCACAATATCTTTTGCCTAAGGACATTTTCTACAAAGCGATTTTTTGTGCCTATAAAGATATCGATTTACTAAAGTAGGGCCAGGCACATTGAACTTAAGTTCACTTCATTATTGTAGCAATTAATTGGGGATATGTCAATAGATTTAAATATAATTTCTTTCCTCTTACTTTTTGTTTCTCACACTTCCTTACATATTATTTCTCTCTG
>JASKGM010087810.1:0-13780 GCA_034509205.1 Ceratonia siliqua | reverse complement strand
TAGAACCAGAATACCATAAAGAAATCACGTGCCCAATGTTAACAAAGTCAACACAAGAGAGAAATGAATTCCAACACAGGCAACCTTTCTTTGCTTCTTGGTTGCTTCTTGGAGCTCCATGAAATGGGATTGCGGCCCAAATTATTATGTATACACTGGTGGATGGGAGATCATCTTTATTTCCAGCCTAGTCGGCGTCCGAGAAGGCAAGGAGTGAAAGTGGTGAATGACGATGGAGTTGCAGTCTAGTATCTTTGGTACCACATAGATAACATAGTAGTCGTTTTACATGGGTCTAATGCTCAGTCGTAGGCTGATGCATAAATTGTGAAAGTTTGTTTACTGCAAAAGAGATTTCGGGTCTCGTTAGTAGTCAATATTGGAGACTTCCTACTGTGGCACGATACTAATTTGAAGGATCAGATAGAAGAGAGCCAGGATGTAGTGTGATTGCTGGGCTTGTAGAGAGCGGTGTTTGAACTGATTTAGCGTCTAGCATCTTCGTGCGAGTGAGCAGATCAATGAGGTACTTGCGCTATGAGTATGATGCCGTGGTCATTATAGAGAACTTCAACTCATAGGAAATACAAGAGGTCGCCCAGTTCTTTGAGGGAGAAGGTGCTGGAGAGGGAGTGAATGAGTTGAATGACCAGAGCTTCACTGTTACCTGTTATAATGATGTCGTCCACGTATACCAGGAGATAGATGAGATGCTCTCTAGTTTTGAAAATGAATAGTGAAGTATCTGCATAAGAGTTGTGAAAACCATATGCTAGAAGGAAGTGACGAAGAGCATGGTACCATGCACGTGGGGCTTGTTTGAGCCCATAAATGGCTTTATGAAGCTTGCAGAAATATGTTGGGTGATCTGGATCAGGCTGTGACATATATACATCTTCGGAGAGTGGACCTTGGAGGAATGCATTATTTATGTCAAGGTGTCTGAGGGACCACCCACGAGCAACTGCGATGCTGAGTACAATTTGAATGGTTGAATGTTTGACAGCGGGATTGAAAGTGTCATGGTAGTCAACTCCAGGGCGTTGATGAAATCCTTTTGCGACTAGGTGGGCTTTGTACGTTTCAATGGAGCCATCAGAATGTGTTTTAGTGCAAAAAATCCATTTGCATACAACTATGTTGTAAGCAGGGTGAGGTGAAACTAGTTCCCAGGTTTCGTTTTTTACAAGAGCATCATATTCAGCTGACATGGCTGAACGAAATTGAGGGACTTTGAGGGCTTGGGTCATTGTGGTAGGTTCTGGATTGTTGGGCGTAGACAATTGAGTTGATAGGTTAAGTTTTTGAATAGGTTTGTGAACATTGTTTTTGGATCTGGTTGTCATTGTGTGGCTAGGCGTCGGGTGTGGCACTTGTGTGGGTACTGGGCTGTTGAGTAGGTGGTTGGGAAGAGGTGATGGGGATTGGTTGTGGAGCTGAAGGTGGGTTAGAAGACGACTCAGTGGCAGGTTCAATGGTTGAGGGGTGAGACAGTAGGTTGGGGATAGATGGAGTAGGTTGTGACGTGGAGGTAGTGCATGGATTGGGTTTGGGTAATACGGGTGGTAGTGATGGGGTGGGACTTACGTTAGGAGATGAGGAGGGATTGGTGGGAGTTGTTGCTTGGGTTTATTCTACGTTGGATAGGGAAATGAGATTGGTTGAGAGGTTAGGTGGCGTTATAGTAAGAGGAGGGGGCAACCATGAGGACGTTGGATCATGGGTTGATGGTGTGGGTTCAGTTGATATTGTTTGAAATGGGAAGATGGATTCTACAAATTTGCATGACGTAAGGTGAAGATGGTGGAAGTGGGAAGGTGATAACAGAGATATGCACTTTGGGTGAGGGAGTATCCTAGGAAGATGCAAGGTTTGGAGCAGGGTTCAAGTTTGTTGGATGAGTATGGGCGAAGCCAGGGGTAGCAAAGGCAACCAAAGGTGCGTAGTTTTGTGTAGTTTGGGGCTGTGCCAAATAGTAATTTACAAGGTGAGTCAAGGTTGAGAGTTGGGGTGGGCATGCGGTTGATGAGATAGACAGTTGTGGGAAAGGAATGAGACCAAAAATGTAAAGAGAGTGAGACCGGTCTCTACGATATGATGATGGCGCCTTTCAGAATAGCCATTATGCTCTAGCTAGTGTATGTGGAGGTGCAGTGAGATGAGAAATGCCATGTGAAGCAAGGAAATGAGCCAGTGAAATGTATTCTCCACCATTGTCTGAGTAAAGTATTTTAATTTTGGTTCCAAAATGATTTTCCACAATGGCTTTGAATTTGATGAAAATGTCTTTAACATTAGATTTTTTCTTGAGTGGATAGTAACAGATATATTTGGTAAAGTGATCAACATATTTAACAATATTTATAACCTTCGTGACAAATAATTGGTGACATCCATACGTCAGAAAAATAATTTCAAGTGGATGGGAGGAGGAGAGTGTGGAATCAGAAAATGGTAACTTGTGACTTTTATTGCATTCACAGACATTACAATTGAAAGTAGAGGAGATGAAAGAAGACAATTCCAAATTAAATAGAGAAAGAATAAGCTTGAGGATTGGAAGTGCAGGATGGCCATGTCTGTGATGCCATTGTCTTGGGGAAGTTTTGACACTGGAGAAGGCAATGATGGGAGATGTCTTTGGTGAGGGAGATGGCCATTCATAAACTCCATCCTTGATCTGGCCCTGGAGGAGAATTATGCCTGTTCGAAGTTCCTTTACAAGAAAGGAAGTTGGTAAGAATTCAACTAACACATTGTTTGATTTGCAAAATTGAGAAATTGAAATTAAATTTTTTTGCATGCTAGGAACATAAAGAACATTATCTAATTGAAAAGAATTGTTGAGAGAGCAAAATTGGGTGGAACCAGTGTGAGTTATTGGAAGCCCAGATTCGTCTCTAATCACAATATCGTCTGATCCAGGGTAAGGAGCATGAAGTGAGAGGTTGTGCAAGTTAGCAGTGATCACATGGTGAGATGCACCACTATCAAGGACCATTTTTTATGTTTTGGAGTTGTTGCGGCTTAATGTGCTCGAGGTTACCATGGTGATTGAGGTGTGGAAAGTGGAGAAGTTGTGGTGGGAACCAAATGATAAGGACATCTTTTTGCTGTGTGTCCTTGAACTCCACAAATTTGACCATAGCCGAGATATGGACGTGGGGTTCTTTGGTTTGGTGCAGTGTTGCAGGGTGCAGGTGGACGAGAGTGGGAGTTGAATGAGGAATTGGGACGCCAGCTTGTTGTGTTGGATGGGGAGTTGGAGGTAGATCTGCGTGCTGGGTTTGCTGAGGCAGGGAGGTGAGTGGGTTTTGGTTTGGAGTTTTGGAGGGAGGCTTCAAAGTTTAAGAGTTTCTCATGTAGTTCATCAAAGGAAATTAGATTGCCTTGGCTTGAATAGCTAGGACAAGTTCTTTATAGTCATCACTGAGTCCATCAAGGATCTTATCGGTGAGATCATCTGCGTCTAGTGGAGCACCTAAGATTGCAAGTTCATTGGATCTTGCTTTGATGGTTTGGAGATAATCTGTAATTGTTCGTGATCCTTTGGTAATGTTTTTCAGATGTCATTTTATTTGTTTAATACAGCCTCTAGAAGGTTTTTGCGTAGGTGGTAGCTAAGGTGGTATAAGCTTCATGGGAAGTTTTTGATCTAGCAATGAAAGGAATGAAATTAGTGAGAGGGAGCCTGCTATAGCATTAAGGATTAACTGATCTTGTCTGATCCATAAGGTATAGGCTGTGTTAGGTATGGATACGTTGTTGGTTGTGAGGGTGGCAGGTGGCATGAGATTGTGACAGATTGCGCCAGTCACATAGCCAAGGAAATCTGTCACAACGTGAAGGCCGGATAAGAGACAATCATGATCATGAGGCAACAATGTGAAGGCCGGATAAGAGACAATCATGATCATGATGCGACAAAAGGGAGAAACATATAGAAATTAAAAACGAAGTCACTACCAATTAATTAGAAGGATAATTGAGATCCTTAAAAAAAATCAAAAACTGGCTCTTGAAATCAGAAGATTAATTCGGGAGTCTAATTACGCGTAGGGAATGTATTAGACAGTACCCTACAACATCCATCACTAAGGACAGCTACCCTAAGTCGTTTGTGCTTTATTTTGTTTTTATTTTAATTACCCATTTTATTATTAATATGATAAAAAAATAAAAGATGAAATAATCAGACCTGCCTTACTAAATAAGTGTCTATGTACCCCAAGAAGGATCAAAGTACACGTAATTCAAAATAATTAGATAAAATTATAACTATAAAGGATATATGATCGCTTCCTAGATAGATATTAGACAATGCGGAGGCAATGAATTCTCACCCAAAGTCATAAGAAAAATGACAATGTGAAAACAATTAATTCTCATCCAAAATCACAAGATTGGGACAATGTGAAGACATCGAGTCTTCACCTAAAGCTTATAGAATTGGACAATGTGGAGGCAATAAATTCTCACCCAAAGTCAAGAAAAATGACAATGCGGAGACAATTAATTCTCACCCAAAGTCATAAGACTAGATAATGTAGAGGCACTACGTCCTCACCAAAGTCTAAGAATTGGAAGTAATCATTGGAATTACATTTGTTGTTAAGCAAAATTCAACTTAAAGGATAACATTGGAGTGGTTTTAGCATGAACTCGTGAAACCTAAATTCAAACTTTGGTTTAATGGACATTTAAAACCTAATTTATTCTTTTATCTAAGACAACTTATAAAAAGTAGAATTTGGGTTTGATAGCCTCTTATTTGCAAATGGTTTTTTTTTCTTTTTTAGTAAAAGAAAAATACAAACATTCATTTTTATTTATTTTATTTTCAAAAAGACCTTTGGAATTTTAACTAATTAAGAAACTCTTAATTAATTTTTTGTTTTTGTTTTCTCAAATGATAAAATAAGGTGCATTTGACACTTTTCACTTATTAATAAGGGCTAAAAATAAATGAAAGCAACAATCAAATAAAATAAACAAATCATGGAAAAAGACATGGGAGGGCTTATGCCTTATAATTGGATAAAAGGGGATGCATAATTTAATCCAATAAAGTAAATAACAAGATAAAAAAAATTACACAACAAAATATTCAAGAACCATGAAAATTAATTAAAGAAAAATGCACCCAAATATGAAAAGACACACAACAAGAAATCATAACAGAGTGAACTTAGAGTTGGCTAGGGAATGTCCCCTGATTCCATGTGACCATTCAGCCTACTGCTTATTGTGAATTAAAAGGAAGTTGTCAAACATGGAAAACCAACACAACCTTGACAAAACCATATTTGAAATAGAAGAATCACAAAAAAAAAAAAAATTGAAATACAGGAGTGTCCTCAAGTTTTATATAAGAAGCCCAAAAATAATTTGAATGCATTAACTATCTAAAAACAAAGGAAAAAGATCCAAAACAAGGATACAATCATACTTTTATCAAAAAGTGAAATCATATTTAAACCAAAATAAATAAATAAAAAATCACGTTATTCACAAAAACAATATGAACTCAAAATGTCATACCAATATTTGAACCATCAACAGCATAAATTTAAAACGCAAGTCATTTTCATGCTTCCGAAAATGAAATGATCTAGTTTCAAATCAGAAGAACAAAACCAAATGGCCAAAGATCAAATATGGAACCAGTAATATCCCCCTTGCCTACAAGTTCCTAACTCACCCACATAAACATAGAAAGTGGAAGATGTAAGCAAAATAGAAAGGAATTTCACCTTCCTGAAGACGTTATGAGAGGCACCTCATTCAGCCTACAACAATATCTCTTTTTTCCTCAAAGAATCCCCGAAAATTCTTCTCTTCCCCAAAATTTCTCTTAGCCTCTTAAAAATCTCTACATTGATCTTCAAAAATCTCTCTCTTTTCTCAGCTATCCTCTCCCTTTTATAACCAAATAAACCCCTAAATCCAATGGTTAGAATCACTCATCATCACACGACAGATCATGATCCACGCATGAGAGAGTGAACCAAAAGGAGAAAAATCATTGTAACCGGGACAAAGAGGAATCAAGCTGGCTGTGAATGGCAAGACGACTGAGTGGGCTTGTGAGCGGGAGCTGAAGGTGCATGCGTGAAGTCTGGAGATGGGCATTTGGTGCGTGAGATTATTGCAGGATGGACCACCAAATATTGGTGATGCTGGCAGAAAGATATGGAGGTACCAGGTGGTGTGTGCCGTGTATCTGGTACTACTTCAAGAAGGCGCTTCTGGTGTGCGTGAAATCAGGTGAAGGGGCGAGATGAAGTGGAGAGTGAGGCATCATGTGTGTGCTGGCGTGGGGTGTGTGGCAAGGATAAACAAATGGAGCAGGAAGAAAGAGTGGAGAGGGGAGCGTGAGGTACCGTGGAATTGGGAGGAAGAAGAGAGAATTGGCAGATGTGGGGACCATTGGTGAGTGGAGAGGAAGAAAAATGAAAGAAATGAAGGTGGAGCTCACAAAAATATTTTTTTTTTTGTTATTTTTTCTTGTATTTTATATTTATTTTGTATTTTTTAAATTTATTTTATATTTTTATATTTTTTATAACTATTTTAAAAATTATCTTTAAATGAAGTTGCCAAGATAGATAATTACTGTTTGTGAGTTTGAGGGGTGCTTGAGCGAGATATTAATAGTGATCAGGGTATTGGTTGTTCCATCTCTGTTGTGGCCATTTTTTGTGATGAAGTAAAGGAGAAAAGGAGGAAAATGCAGTATTCAGATATGCCCTGATACCATATAGAATTGTAGAGATGGAAAATGGAGACAACTATGTATCTTTCATTCAGTATGTGTTCTATATATTTACAACAGCATATAGGCAGTTGCCGAAGATAATGCAGAATACAACCTTTGATTTACGGATAGGATTATACTTAGTTATACGTAAAACTAGCTCT
Organism: Ceratonia siliqua; assembly: GCA_034509205.1. Taxonomy (NCBI): domain Eukaryota; kingdom Viridiplantae; phylum Streptophyta; class Magnoliopsida; order Fabales; family Fabaceae; genus Ceratonia; species Ceratonia siliqua. Next base: position 6,859 of record JASKGM010087810.1, on the reverse strand, counting down.
AATTTGAATAATACAACAGAACTACAATTTGAATGTTGCAACTTATGAAATGTTGACGCTGAAGTTGACTGAGTCTCCTTTAGGATTACCCCATTTGATTAGGTAAATTAAAAAAGGGAAAATTATTTTTTATGCTCATTGGGCATCAAATTCTCAAATAATATATATATTTTTTTTTCCTTATGTTATGGTTAAATAGTTATCCAATTATAAAAGTGATTATTATGTTATGGTTAAATACTTATTCAATTATAAAAAGTGATTATTATCATAACATAATAATTACTTTTTATATTTGAAAATATATTAAATATATATATATATATATATATATATATATATATATTTAAAAATTTGATGTGCATGTGTCATTATATGAGTATTTGGTACCCAAGAATACCCAAAGAATAATTTTCCCTTGAAAAAAATTGAGAAGACCAACATAACTTGTTTTAAAGTATATTATTAGCCTATTTGTTTGGGCTTATTTTTAGCATAAGTTACTTATTTTCAAAAAATAAGTCATTCGGATAAAAATATACCTGTTTGTTTGGGTTTATAGAAAACGGATAAGTTAATGAAAATGGAGAAAACCTCCTTATAGGAGAAGTGAAAATTTTTAACTTTTGCTGATAAGGAGAAAAATAAGAAGAGAGAGAAATCTTCATTTATAAAGTTGTTTATCCTACTTCAAAAGCCCTTCTAAATTATTACATCCAAATATAAAACAACTTCTCCTTAAAAAAAAGTCATTCTTTCTACAGGAGAAGCAGAAAATTCCTTCTCTGGTAAGCCCAAACAAACAGCCCCTATATCACCTCACTAAAACAGAAGGTAAGTTATATTTAAAAAAATTTATTATACTTTTTTATTTTTTGACAATTCAAAGAGCTAAAGCCCTTATTAAACCTTTTTTTTTTGTGCTAAATAAGTGGGGGCCAAAAAGGCCAAGAAAAAAAAACTAAAACCTTTTAATATACTTGATGATTGATCAATTATTTCGTATAATTTGAACACACGTCCAAAAAAAGAATAAGAATAATTTTATTTTAATGTTTCTAAAAATATTATATTCTATAAAATGTCTTATACTGAAATGGGATTCTCATCCAGTCATGCCATGATGGCATCTTGATGCTAAAACGTGGCCATCCATTTAAAATTCTTTTTTTTTTCACTTTTTTCTCTCTCGCTTTTCTCTTTTTCTCTCCCTTCCTTCTTCCTCCTCTTTTTATTTGTCGTCTAAACATTTCCTCCTTCCTCATTTTTCTTTGCCGCTATCACCATCGCCGGTAACAGAGAACACTGGCGTTGTCTTGGGCCGTCGCCTACGAAGCAGGCTTCCGTGTTGTTGCTACGAGTTTTTAAGATTTCACTCTCACTTTTCTTATTTTCTCTCCCGAAAATGTTTCTCCCTTCCTCCTCTTTTTCTCCCACCATCACTGTAAACACTCGATTTTGTCTGAATAAATTTTAAAATATTTAAAAAATAATAAAATTTAAAAAAAATTAAAAAAATATGATAAAATAAGATAATGTGGTAATATTAACAAGAAAGCACAAAATATGAAAAAAATAAGTAAATTAAATAAACAAAAAAATTAAAATTACAAATATAATAAATCATTTTACCGAAATAAAAAAATATAATTAAATTCAAATGAAATAATAAAATAAATAAAAAAGAAGGATATAAAAAATAATAAAAAAATAAAAATTATGAAAAATGTGAAAAAATAAAAATAAAAATACAAATAAAATAATAAAAAATAACTTTGTGGAACCCACCACCATCACTCCTGTCTCACGTCACTTACTTGCCATCTCACCTCCTTTCATGCTCATTTCCTCTCTCACTTTCAATTTGGCACACTCACATCCCTTATCCTTTTCTTCTCATTTGTCTCTCAACAACCACGTCACTTCTCTTTGGAGCTTATCCTCAAACCACCTTTCCCTGCCTCCTAATTCCAGCTCACGGACAGGAAGAAAGGATTTTTTTTGGTGAAAGAGGAAGCATTTTAGGATGGGTAAATCTAGTTTTTAGCTATAAAAAGGGACTCTGCATCTACAAAGAAAAAGGGCAGAAGGGAAGGAAAATTGAAAGAGTAAAATTTCAGACAAGAGAAGATAAAAAGGAGTAGAGGAAAAGAAGATTGAAGAAAATTTTAGAGAAGAGAAAAGAAAGAAGATTTTCAGAAAAGAGAGAATTTGAGGAAAAAAGAATCGAAAAAACAGAGAAAGAAAACCAAAGGAGAGGACAGAAAAACAGAGAGCAAATTCAGAGGTTAAGGAGAAGAAAAAAGAAGAGGAAGCCCACAGAAATAGAAGGGAAAATTCGAAGAGAAGCAGAAAGGAAAGACTTGAGGTTGCAAGTGGAAGGAGCACTTCTGTTGCTTTAGAAAGGTTTCTTTTTTTTTCCTTTATGAGAAATTAGGATTATTGATTCTGGGGAAGATTGATCAGTTAGACCATTGTTTTGGGAATGATATTTTAATTTCATAACTGGGGAGACTGTTGTTTTGATAAAGCCTATAATTTATATAGAAAATAAATGTGATTGATGCTGTTGTTACATGCTGCTGGTTTATCTGATATATATATGATTGCTCCTGTTCTTAAATATGTGAATTGCTGCTGTTTTTTCTTCATGCTGTTGCTGTTTTTGGGTAATTATATCGCTGTTTTGGTTAAGTATTGCTGCTGTTTTTTTTGTCATGCTGTTGCTGTTTTTTTTGGGTAATTAGGTTGCTGTTTTGTGGTAGCTGCTGTTTTTTTTATCAAGTAAAACATGTTGCTGTTTGCCTTAAGCATTGCTGCTGTTTTGTATTCCATCGTAAAACATACTGATATGTCTTAAGCATTACTGCAGTTGCTGTTTACCTTAAGAATTGTTGCTGTTTTCTGCTGCTGTCTTTTGTTGCTGTCTTCTGTTGTTCTTTTTTGCTGCTGTTTTTTTTCTCTGCTGCCATTTTTTTCTGCTGCTGTTTTTTTGCTGATATTTTTTACTTTACTATTGCTTCTGTGCTCTTTTTGCTCTTTTTTTTTGGGCTCCTGTTTTTTTGTTTATATATACATTGTTGCTGGTTTTTATTTTAAACTTACTACTATTGGTATGAACAGTTTATCCTCATAATTGTTATTATTATTATTATTTTTATTGTGAATATGTTAATTAGGATTTTCATATATGTGATTCAAGGCTTTGACTATCATGCTATGGGAATGTATTCTCTGAGGGTTTAGTTGGGTATGTTAAGGAAGTTGTTTATTATTATTATTATTATTATTATTACTATTATTATTATTATTTTGGGTAGAATATGATAGCTCATCTGAATATGTTTGATTGAGAGCCATGGAATTTCCTTTCGGATCCTAAACTTAGTGTATAATATGACATGCCTCACCCTAAATATTTACTTCTCATTTGGGTTGTCCAGGACCCCTTATTGTTTGGTCTGTAGTGGATTGGGTTGTCTCATGTTGTTTTACTGTCCTGGCCATGTGAGATAAACCATCACCTTGGTTCATTTTGTTTAAGTTGCTTAGGTATGCATGTTATTTACGCTTCACAGGTGTTTAGCTTCTTGTTGTTACTTTCATTATGAGATTCCTAAAGACAAATTGGAAGGCATTTTTAGGTTTCAAGGCTTTTAGTAAAAATAAATACCAAGCCCAAAGGTTTTTGCATATGAGTGTTGAATAAATTTTCTTGTGAAAGAAGTTGGTTCCCGAATAATCATTATTATTCAAACATTTATAGTTGAAGTTATTCTAAAGAAAAGGGGTTTCAATGGCCCAAAAGGTTTTCTTTTAGGACAACAAAATAAAGCTCTAGAAAGTTCATTTTATATGAGTTTAAGGATCTAAGTGAGTTAATAAAGTAAATTTTAAAAATACTTATAATTTCTTTCTCCAAATTCATACTTAGAAAGGTCCTAATGTATATATTAGTTTTCAAAAATTACATTTCGATCCCTTAGTTTTTAAACTTAAACTTGAAAATAAACCACCAACCTCTTTTTTTAGTGGTGATTCCAAGGATCACCAATCCTTACCAACATTATATGGAGAATTATTCTCCTATAATGGTTAGGCTATACGTGAAAATTTATTTTTTCTATAGACCTAATTTTTCATAAACAATATGTAAAAAATTATTTCTTCATATTGTCCTGAGTTTTATATGAAGATTTATTTTTCTATATTATCTCATTTCATCCCTAGGCTTTAGGTGGAGGTCTATCTTCCTACACTGACCAAACCACTTAGATTTCGGGGTGAGGATTTATTCTCCCACATAATCTTATTAAATCAAAATACTTTCTACCTTAGGGTTGAGATTATATATCCGCCTTAGGTATCTTAATCATATCGAACTACGTGGACCTTGATCGCCATTGGGGTATGTAGGCTCTTACTCAGTAAGTCAGGTCCGGTTTTTCATCTTTCATCCTTTTTCTTTATCGCAATAATAAAAGGGGTAATTAAAATAATTAAAATTAATAAAATTAAAGCATAGACAATTAAGGGTAACCATCTTTAGGGATGGACGCTTAAGGTGTCTAACATCTTTCTCACACGTAATTCGACTCCCGAACCTTTTCTCTGGTTTCGAAGGCCAATTTTTAGTTTTTTTAAAGGATCTCAATTATCCTCCTAATTAATTAGTAACGACTCCATTTTTTATAAAATCTCTGTGTTTCGACTATCAGTCACGATGTGACAATCACCATCACCGGCAACGGGATTTGTAAAGCCTGTCGAAGATTATATCTGAAAAGCCTTTCAAAGCCCGATGCATAACTCTTTCAACTTCATTCTAATATGCTTTAACAGGTGCTCCTTCGATTTTTTTCATTTTCACCATTTTCAGAAATTAGTCCTGTATATTATGATTTTGAATTAGCTTAGATTTGTGCTCTACTATACATGTATGAACAAACAGAGTGCATCAAAAATGATAAAAGAAATGCAATATCAATATAATGTTAGCAGTTTTAATATGTGAGACAATGATTAGGGAATAGGCATTTTTGTCTGCGAAGCTCCACTACGACCTTCTGCTACCTTGAATTATCAAGCAGCTATCCACTTTATTGAGCACTCTTTGCCTGACCTCACTTCAGGTAGGTTATCAATTATTTCTTTCAGGGTTCACCTGTGTCTCCTCCTATTTGATCTGATATATGTAAAATATTATTTAATTCATGCAGAGCAGTGGCAAAATATGAGGAACATAAGTAGAGGGGAGAGGCCAAAGATGCACTATTAGGAGAGGAGTGGTCAAAAGAGGAAATATCAATCTTTTGAAAAACAGTCTATTCAAACTGCTACCAAAGAGTTTCTTGAGAAAGTAGCCCGAAAGCTTCTTGGTAATAATTATGGTGGAATTAAGGGATCTATACAAATCGACATTTCAGATGATGATGAGGAACAATTTGTAAACTGAATCTGTTAAATTCTAGTAGACTTTCTTGTGGTGTTCTTATTTACTTTCAAAAATAATTATAAAACAAATGAACTCTACATTTTGTTTGGTTGGGGTGATTTCAACATAAAGACATACTTAAACTAAGAACATTGATCTTGGAGGGATCTTCATGTAGTGTCCAAGCTTGAAATCACTAAGGAATGGGATAACTTGAGCCATGCTTATGTAACTATATATATTAATATATATAAAATAATAATAAATATATATAAATATATAAATATATATAATAATATAATAATATATATAAAAATATTAAAAAATTAAAAAATAATAAACTAAATTTGACTATTCTTTGAGTCCAGCTAATTCAGATTATTCCAATGGTTGTATTTGTTGCACAAAAACTTTTTGAGTTCTAAGTTTTGAAGCATACATTTGCTATTGGTCTTCCTGGGTAAATGATACCAAACACATACTCAGTGATAATATTCAACCTTGGTGTTTATATTTGAGCATATAAAGGTAACAGTTAAAACTTCAAATCTTCATGGTCCCACTAAAGATAATATTTACTATAATAGTGTAATGTTTAAGCAAGAAAATGAATTACATAGTTGCATCTAATGTTGTACTTATATTCACATGTAACCATTAAAGCATTGTAATATGAATATTCATTGTTTATTCTATCTAAGAGACTGTTCTGTATTCCTGTAGACTTTGTGCTCTGCTGTTATTTTTTGTCAAAGAAATTATAATAGAAACCACTAAAACATAATACAAAGACACAGTAAACAAGGGAATAGCAAGCCAAAAAACCAAAACCAAAGCCCAAACTACTATAGTCTAACCAGTGCCTTGCTTATCCTTATTTGCAGTTTTTTTTCTCCCTTGTTGTCTCAAATAGAAAGTCAATTGGAGAAATATGGAATGGCCAATTTCCAGCATATTATTTTCACCCCTTTAATCATTATAAGGGCATAATATAACTAGATATTTCTGCATGCAACACAGGTATATTAGGAGCACTTATGCAACTGGAGACATAGCCATTAGGACCTTGCATCTAGAGCTGGCAAAATGGGCCCGGCCCGATGGGCTAGCCCGATATGAACCGAAAAAAATAGGGCTGCGCTTCAAAAATTCCAGCCCGAAATAATTTGGGCTTTTTTGGCCCGGCCCGATCGGGCCAATAGCCCGAACCGGGCTGGGCCGGGTTGGCCCGGTGGGCCAACAGAAATTAATATATTTAAAATTTATCTTATTAGGTACAAGCATGTGATTGAAGCTTAGTGGTTGGAACATTTCCTTTTGACCAAGGAGACATAGGTTCAAATCCTATCATTCACACTACATATATATTTTTTACTTTATCTAGTTATAACTTATTCCTTTTAAATTTTCTTTCTTTTTTAGTTT
>JASKGM010087799.1:0-11793 GCA_034509205.1 Ceratonia siliqua | reverse complement strand
TCTTTTTATATAAAGAAAAGAAATTTAAATATGAAATCTCTTATTCATTTCACAACATCATGCTAGCTTCCATTAATTAAAATTTAAAATATTATTTATGGAAGAATATTAAGTACTAATTTTAGAAATTGTTTATACTGATGCAACTTAGACTAAGCCCAGTGAATAAACAACAGTGAAAAATGGATAATAACAATAGCAGAGAACGAGGAATAGGATGACAACAGGGTAGGGTGGGGCGGCCTTTCATTCTCTTCATTCCCGTTACTCCCATACGTTCTCGTCCCCATCTCCATTTCCCATGGCAGGGAATAAATTTCTCACATTCCCATTTTTCAGAGAGATATGAAAGCCCACCAGGATCTTTAAATTTCTAAAATTTTATTCTTGATCGAAGTTGGCATCTCCCAGTGAAGAATATGATTCAAAAGGCAAGTGGTGGTTTGGGGGCATGAAGAATAAGGTTGATCATAATTCTTGATCTTATTCTTCTTGGGTGTTTTCCAGTTATAGAACTTGTTTAGTGATAGTAATCTGCACCCACAAAAGAGCCTCATAGGAGGGATCTCTCTAGTCTCTAGTCTCTAGCTAGGCTCACTCACCTTATATGTTGCTAATTGCACACAGAACCTGATCCTCATTTTCTACCCAATACCTATATATATATAGAGAGAGAGAGAGAGAGAGAGAGAGAGAGAAGGTTCAAATTGAATAAGTTGATCAAATTGCTGCCATTATTGGGCCATAGAAAGAACATATACCGTTGCTGAACCGAATAAAGGATTCTGTGAGCTTTGAGTTCAAGAACGAAAATTGAGTAGGAAGCTGAAATCAAAGGTATATGCATCCAAAAATGAGATTTATGATAGTGCAGAAAAGGGCAGGCACTTTTCTAAGTGTGCTCATACCTTTTCATGTGGACTCTACTACTATATGGTGCTGCCAAGTATAACATTCTATGATTCTTCACAACTATATGAGCTTAATCGGTGAGATTTAGGTCATTGCCTATTTGCATCTTCATGGCTTTTCAGGCTCACCAACTTTATCATCTTTCATTTTGTTAGATGGAAGTCCAAAGGAATATAAGAGTAAAAATTGCAGGGTACATTGAGGAAACAATCTTCCAATAATTAAATTCAATGAAGTAGCGTGTAATGACTTATATACAAGACAATTTATATCTTCACATAGTATATGGTTCAGTGATAACTTTCTGTGTGTTTTCTTTCTGTAATTTTATGGTTTATTAATTACTACTAACCATTGCATTCTTGTAATCATGTCAAGATTGAAGGCAGGTCTTTCTAGTCATAATCTTACAAGCCATTTTTGTTGTGGCCGATGCTTTTTCTTTTTCCATGCTTATCTCTGTTCTAGCATATAATTAACTAAGAAACATTGAAATTGATGTCGCGATACAATAAAATATATTATATTTATATATAATTTAAATTATTATATTGTATCTAGTGCTTGACTAAATGTTGAGACACTAAATTTAGGGAGCAATAAGAGGATCTACTAGCGGTGGGATATATGATCCGCAACAAAAGAACAACGTCTTGATGAAGCGCATGGATTTGGACAGGATCCAGACTCCTTGATGGAGGGCTTAAGTAGCATTCACAAAAGGGCAAAAAGTAGACATAATCCTGGAAAGTGCAGCATAATTCAAAGAGACTGTTATTAGAAGGTAGTGGTTTACTTAGGGGTGCTCATGCCTATGTTTGAGCTCCTCAATGATTTAGATTTATTGGTTTGTTAGACTGAATTAATGAGAACCAAATAAGCTTTAGATATATTATACAATATCGATACCTGATACGAGTATTAAATATAATATGACTCTTTTTTAAAAGTATGAGTATTTTATTGATATAAATTAAAAAAACAAAAACATAATAACTTCAAAACTTGCTTTTACTGAAAACAAAAAGAAGTACCATTTCTTAGAAATATTAAACAAGGATGGCTGCTCATCATGGTGGCTATTTTATTCATCAACAGCTCAACTTGGTGACTTTGTGGAGAGAGAAAGAGCTAAAAATAATTAATTAAATGAATAATATAATGCTGAAAATGGATACTTCACCAAATCTAATCAAAACTTATAAATAATGCATTTACAATACCATACTGATCCGTACAAACTACAAAGTACCCAAAAAATAGATCATATATTTAAATCCGTACAAAGAAAAAGGTTGTAATTTAATTTAAGTTTGTAAAGATAGACTTTTAAGCTATAGGCAGCTGCCATTTTTGACATTTAGCTCTCTTTAATTTGGTTTGATCCAAGGGACAATAAGAAAAAAATTTAAGATTCCATTTTATGTTTCATCTTCCAAACTTTCAAAAAAAAATTAATCCAGCTTGATAACTAAGTATACACTATACCAAAGAAAATAGAAACGTTATGCCGTTGTTGTTTTTTTTCTAAAATTATTTTTATATATTTAAAGATATTATATTTTGTAATAATGACTTAAAATATTTATTTTCATACCTTAAATCATTCCAAAATGATATGGAAAAAAAAATCTAGAGTCATGAAGTATTGATATTTTAAAAATGGTGCTGTATCGTATTTAATGCATATAAAATATAATGCAAAATTTCAAATTGTAACTAAACACTTAATATGTTTTTTTATTTTATGATTTTTATATTGTGTCATGTCTTATATTAATCTTAGTGTTGGTGCTTTTTGTATCATTTTGAAATGCAAATTTTAAAGCAAAATAGACACAAAAAAATAAGGTGAAATATATCTAAATACAGGAAATTTCACTCATTCTCTCTTATCTCTTTTATGTATTTATCTCTTTTTAAAATTTATTCGAAAACTTAAAAAAAAAAGACAAAAATGGAGGCGGGATTAGGAATAGTGTTGATTATTGGGTTGGTAATGAAGATTTGTGAATTATGAGGTGGCTAATTGCAATTGGGAGAGGATAGCCCACTTGCTTAATTTCGGTGCTCCCAAGCTTGGGTGCATGTTCTTTATGCCTCCATTATTGTGATTTCACATTATTTTAGTGTTTCTCACTTTGGAAAGACTTGGAAGCAACAAACAAATCAACCAAAACCACTGTAATGACAGCCACCCTTGATGTTGAGTTTTTACCATAACTTTAAATTACTTCTTCAAAACCTTCAATCACCCATCAAGACAATAGAATGGCATGGGGAAGACTCTGATAATCAAATCAATATTTGATTACGTAATAAGCGTAGTCAAAGTTTAATATCATATGTAATAATGAAATTACCTTACGACATTCTTCCATAGGCCTTATATAGAGCTCCTTCGGGATGATATATGGGAGTTCTTGCATAATGACTTTGATGTCTTGCGTGATTTTAGGAAACGATTGTTTATATTGCTATTCATGACTTGTAAAGGCAACTCTTTATTATCTTTATTGTCACAAGTTATTACCAAAATTCTTTCGTGTGTCGTTATTTTAAACTCTTTCAAAATTTGTTAGGTCATAAATCTCAAAAGCTGAATAGGCCTAATCTATATTATGTAAAATTAGAAACTATTTAATCACAAGAAGTCTTGCATGGGGATAGAGGAAGAAAGAAAACAAAGAAGTAGGTGGATACAGATGGTAGCTGGAGTTGAACTAATATTTTATATAGCTGGCTTTTTCTTTTCCTCTAACAGGAGAACTTCATCAAACACAAATGCCACCTACCAAAAGGACTGACAAGAATGAAATTACCATACTGTACTTTTGTTATATATGTGCATGCTAAGGTCTAAGAGGAACAAGACCTATGAATTATATGTGAATAGCTAGCTTAGTTATTATAAGAGTCAAGAGTAACAATTTTGTCCTAAATTGTTGTTAATAAATAAAACCCAAATCTTTATTTTACAAATATAATTAAAATTTTTTATTGATAAATACATCACTAATAAATTATTAATGTATAAATTTCAAGATGCATCTTATAATAAAAAAAAAAATTTTTTTAAAATATATTATTCAATATTTCCCTTTAGGTCACCCAAATAAAAAATTATGTGCCTGTGCATTTTGATAGCCAAGTTTGTAAAAGATTTTAAAACTATTTGAATAGAGTAATAGTAATAGCGATAAAAAAACATAATTCTAAAGTTGAGGAAGATCCCTTATATAAAAAAGTGTCATAAGAATAATTAAGCCTTGTCATGATATTTGACATATAGTACAATTATAAAATATCTCGTGATTCTTAGTGAGCCACAATAAAATAGTTATGCTAACGTGTCAATAAAGATAAGATTCAATAAAACATCATAATTACTTAAGATTTAGAGTTGTAAAGTGTCATAAATGAGTTTCAAATTTTAGATATTGATGATTCTAAGGTCCAACTTAGTAAGATAATATATCATCAAGATGGAAACTCCAATAAAATTATATGAACTTCTAACTTTTGGATGAAATCGCACAAAATATGTGCAAATACTTCCCTTCTGGGAAGAGTCCTTGTGAAGTCCAATTAATCTCTAGCTGATTTCTCACAAAACCTTTTATCTTCCCTTCTGAGTTTCGAATTTTAGATATTGATGATTCTAAGGTCCAACTTAGTAAGATAATATATCATCAAGATGGAAACTCCAATAAAATTATATGAACTTCTAACTTTTGGATGAAATCGCACAAAATATGTGCAAATACTTCCCTTCTGGGAAGAGTCCTTGTGAAGTCCAATTAATCTCTAGCTGATTTCTCACAAAACCTTTTATCTTAATGCATTAAGTCCTATCAGTCCACTAATTCTCACCTCACCCACTTACAATTTTTTCATTGTTTTAGATTTTGAGAAAAATTACAAGAAAATGTTTATGTGAGAGTTTATCTGCTTATCAATATGCCTACTACTGTACCCACAAATAATAATTGTTTTCTTCCCATTTTGAATTAATATGATTAGAGAGAGGTGATTTGGATAGGCGTGAAGTCAATAAAACCTTTAAATTTTCCGGCAAAATAATAATATAATGAAAGTTTGAATAGACAAGATGAGTACCCTTTTTGCTGTGTAATGATCCCAATCAAATATAACCTTTGCTGCGTTCACACACAAAAGATCGAAGTTTGAATCACTCTAACACATCAATTCCATGCATGATTAAGATTACTTTTATTTAGTCAGCATTCTACTTTTCCCTTTCCCTTGACAAATAGTATTAACCTAACTAAAGCAAGGATATATCAACAACAACAAAACAGACAATTTTATGTAATTTTTTCTTCGTGTTATTATATAAGAAGATAATGTGCTGAAAGCATGAGAAAAAATACATATTAAGACTTTTAGAAATCCCACATCAAAGGCGTTAGGTATTTAAGTATTGTATATAAGGGTGTAACAATTTTTACCTTATAAGATACTTTTGGAAGAATAATTTAAGCTAACTCAAGATTTGACGTGACTAAATTTATTTCTTTTGGTTTGAAGATGTTCTCTCCTCTATCGTGATAGAGAATGTTAAAAGACTCAGAAAAAACATTAGGTGTTTAAATGTTATATATAAGAGTTTTTGAAAACATGAGTTAGAACACCCAAATTTATTAAGACTCATATCCTTAGCATTAAGCTTTCTATTACATTTTGAATTTCTATCTTCATTGATTCTTCACATTTTGTTGGGATAATGAAAAATTGTTTGCTTTATTTCATCACGTTTACTTAATTACTTTCTTTAGATGCACTTTTTACTGAAAAGTGGACAGTCATCCACCATCACTCTAATTGCCCTCTCACTTTCATGCATTCACTTTTCATGCTTCTTTTTGAATCTTTCGGCACTTGACATATAAAATGCAACCACTTTTTTTTTTTTTTCCTTTACAAGTCTAATTTTAATTTCAAGTTAATTATTTCTCAATATTTGCATACTTTTATTTAATAATATTTAAATATTTTCTACTGCTTTAGATAATTATAAAATAATATCTCATAATGATACCAAAAAATTAGTAAATCTCATAAAATATTAATATAAAATACAACACTTATTAAAACTCAAAAATAATTTTTTTTTTTCTAATCTATAGTTGATGATACGTAATATGACCGAGATTGAGCTTTACCCCTTCATGCTTACCAATCACTAATCTCGGCCTAGGTCAAGGTTAGACCTACCTATAATGAATTAGGAACATGCTTATTTTAAAAAAACAAAAGTTCTTATACATATATATATATATGACATAATTATTTTCTTTAAAAATTTTATACTACCACTTATATTTTATATATGTATTACTCACATATAAATAAATTTAAATATATTCGATTTTGTCTCTTTTAGTCTTTTTTTTTTTTTCTAATTCTGCCCCTGGTCCATGTGACCACTGCTTATGTGAGAGAGTCTGAGACCAATTCCCTTAGTGGGTCGAGACTCACCTATCATAAATTCATGACATCTTTAAGAATCTTGTCACATATTAGGTATGTGTAATAGTTTTGCAAATATTTTTTTAGAATTTATATATAGAATCTTATTATTAGTTGTATTAACTAACACCTTAAAAGGAATCTACGCGCCTATGCATAGTTTTTGTAGTGTTTATTATGTTATATGTGGTATAACAATATATTATCACCCAAATATTAGGTGGGGCTCTTAATATCTGAGTAAAGATATATTAATAAATGAGACTCTTAATATCTAAGTAAAGGCATATTGGTGTATTGTTATATTTAAATATAACTTATAAATCTCTCCCTCTGTGTGTGTGTAGGATTTTAAATCCATCCAATTAACACTTAAATAAATTAAGTGCAATTAAATAAATTATAATCCTCTAATCATTTTTAAATAATCACACTTCATTCTATTTTAATTAATTGTATCCATCCGATTAAATATTAACCGAATGAAATCCAAAAATCTAGATATGCTCGAGCGTATCATGGATGACTTTTCCGTATTGATATCAAATCCATCACGCTTGTTTTAAATGATAGAAAAAATAGTTACTGTTGTTGACAAATAACAACCACCGAAAGGGGGCACTACTGTAATAAATGCATCTATCCAACCAACTTCATCGTTTTTCGTTCCCATTCAATTCAATTCTCAAGAATCTTCCTCCTGGCTTCTAATCAAAGTAGGAAATGACAACCTTCTAGAGTTTTAAATTGATTTCAGTTTGTTCTGAGTTCTCACTTCTTCCGGCAAACTGAGCTAACCTCATATCACTTATTTCTTCTGACTCTTGCGATTGAGCAAATTTCAAGTGTTCAAGTGTTGGAATATACAATACTTAATTACCCCTGGAATTTGTCTAAATATCCATCCGATATTGAGCAACAATCCAACGTAGATTGAATATAATCATGGATCTTCGATAAGTCATCTTCCACCACCATATCTGAAGTTCTGAACCCAAGGAGTTTCTTCTCTTCCGAAATTAACTATATATATTCTTGGAATTCACCTTCATCAACATATTTTGCTAGTTGAGTTTGTAATTTGAACAAGTGGCATTGTAAATAGGAAGATACTTCAAATTTCATGAGGGGGATGTAATGATTTTCTATGTCATGATTGAACGAAGAAGGACCACTCCAAGAAAGGAAAAGGAAGAAGAAGAAAAATTAAGAAGAAGAGAAGGACCACAAAGATGATAATAATTGAAATGGACAATGAAAGACAATGTGTTTAGAAGAAACAAACTAATAGTAAATATTTTAATTAATTAAGTATATTATCACCAACAACAATGGCCAATTATGTAGCCATAATAAATCAATAAATATTCTTTGACATTTTCGAGTGGTTCAGATGCATGGGTTCTTCTTCCAATATAAGTCTTCGATCGGCTGCTAATTATTTTAATTAACTTAATTGTTTTTAATTAATTCATTCATCTATTGTGGGGAAACCAATATCATTTTTATTCAAACAAATAGACAGGTTGCACATGAAGCCATGATTACTGAACTCTCTGGAATCTCACACACAAACACCCAATCATCGCACTCTAAACTCAAACCCAATTAATAAATATAACATTTTTTTGTCTCTACTGTTGCAGTTCAAACTAACATTTAGACCTCATCTTTCATCTTTTTCAAATTACCTTATTTTATTTTTAATATTTTAAATAATTTTATAATAATATATTTCAAAATAAATATTAAATTAAATTAAATTAAATAATGTTACAAAATATGGTGTTATGGACGCAAAAAAATTATTCTCTATCAATCACTCTCATTACATTTTGGAAAAAGAAAATTTTTGACGTATTTTTTATGTTTAAAATAAGTATAAAAAATTATTAAGTGTGATTTAAGAATAATTTTTCTTGAATAATTTGTTAATATCTTAAATTTAAATATTTTTATTTTTATTTATAAAAATAAATAAATATAAAAATAAAAATTTTATTAAACTAAATATATCAATGAATATTATCATCGATTATTTTATATATATGTTAGTATAATTTTTATTAAATCTTTATACGTAACAAACAATGCATTAAAACTTTCTAATTTAATTTTTTTAATGTTGTTGTTGGACTATATATCTAGTTAAGTTAATTAATTCATTTCTCAAATTAACTAACAAAATTAAAATACCAATTTATAACAATATAACTAACCATATATCATATACTTGGACTTGCCTCTATCACATGAAATAAACAACAAATATTCCTCTAACATAAATAATAATTTAAAATGTCTAAAAAAATATATAAAATAAAGCATTTCAAATACTTCCCGAATTTTAGCTGAGGTGGGCACATGGGGGCACATTTATGTTTGCTTTGCCTTGTTATTTTCAAATTTATTGGTACGTGCATATATAACAGTGATCGGTACTAAATGTACAATAAAAATTGATTCCCCACTTTTGTGACACGTGGTTCTCCATACACCGTCCAATTTAGCCGTAAATATATCCACATCACATACCTCTTATTTAGTGATGGAAAGCAGACGTAAATATGTGAGAGGAAATTAAATATGTTTGTTTTTTTATTTTTGAATATCAACCCTTCAGTTTGTTTACAGTTCAATTTTATTAATTAAATTATATTGACAGGCACCTCGTAAAATTTAATATATATTTTTATGGTGTTATTTTGACCATTCTAATTTAATTATTTAAGACAGGAAATCATAAAATATTATTTTAAAATAAAATAAAATATTATATAATATCTCTTAGACAATCTAACTCTCTTGAATTTAGCTTAATAAGCCAAATTATACGAGATCATATATACCATGAAAAATCTCTGCCCTGATCACGAAGCTCCTCAAATAACCAACGTAACATTAATGTGCTTAATAACTACTTCCAAGAATTTCATTGTGTTTCATGACCTGGGAAATAAAATCTGGTGTTACAGTAATACTGCATGATTATTGTTTGAATCACATTACATAACATTTCTTTGTGTCTTTTATAAAAAAATGTTACGTGAGACAATCTAAATAACGATCGCACAATAATACTGCAATACCGTGCATTTACTCCTTGACTTAGATAAACTTTCTGATTATCTTATTACATTATCAAAAACACATTGAATTGATTGATGCATCATGTGAGAAGACTACCCCATGAAGCTTTATTAAAGCACAACCATATCCTTTTTTAAGGTAAGTTCACTCCCCCATTAACACTACATTTACTTCTTCTTTTTTGGTTCTAAGTGAGATCACATATAAGAAAAATCTTAATCATAAACATATATCAATTCTAGCTAATCCATAAGATTATCCTTTTAGATATTAAGTAGTGGTTAATTTGCATGAAAAAATGCCAAACAATAACCTTCATATCAAGAAAGCCTGCATGGTCCCTTAAACCCACAAACAAACAAGCCTTTATCCCTTTCACCCACAAATTTTCATTTGTCGGCGCCAACTAGTGCGCCCCCTTATCTCTTAATCTCTTCTCTTCTATCATTGTTTAGCCAAATGTCATTGTATAAATTTATTCTATTAGTTTTTAGCTAACTAAAATAATAAGTAGTTGTCATTTGCAAATGTCAAAAGTAAATTTCACTGAAAAATAATTTGACATGGACACCTAACTACTTCTCATTGACTTGGTAATGCAAGATAAGAACAGATATTTATTATTTATTTATAATTATTTTGGTTTATATCATTTATTGTTATTCGAAGATAGGATTTATAATTAGATCATATGAGTCATTTAAGATTTAATTATAAGAACTTAAATAAAGGCACTTGAGTTTTAGAATATGTTAATCCCATATATAGTCATATCATAGTATCTTGATAGGATTAAGATATATATATACATATATATCTAATTGCTATATAAATAGGTTTTCTATTAGGAAAAATACGCTTAATTTTGATTACAAATTAATATATTGAGTTTGAGCGAATTTGAGAGAATTTTGTTTCTGTTTTCTTTTATTTTTGTCCTGCATGACTTAATCTATTTAAAATTAATACATTTTTATAAAAAAATGATTGGACAAAATCATGTAAACTTAATCGTCCATATATTATTTAATTAAACTTTTTTTGTGGTAAAATGGTTCAATATTCTATTTTAATCTATTGTATTTTTAATAATAATAATATGAATAATGTTGGAATTTATATATCATCTAAGCCCTCATCACTTGTCCACCTCGGTCTGATATTTAATTGTTCTTTAATTACAATGTGGTTAATATTCCCTAAAACTATATGCCTTAAAGATCAGCATCTTTGGCCATGTGATAGGAAGGGCATCCATTAATTCCCATTTTTGAATCGTTTCAATATTATTTTGTTTATCAATCAAATAAAATAACTTCTTTTACGAAACGGAAGATTGACAGTGAAGTCTCAAATAATCAACTCATTTATCTTATCCTTCCACATTCCAAAATATCATAATATTATTATGTTTTAAAAAATATATACCATATATAAAATTTATTCTTTAATTAATAGATCTCACTTATATTTATTATTTATAAGGTTATTTATATTATATATATATATATATATTTAAATATGACATTGTCATATTTTTTTAATATAAAAAATTCAAATAATTACAATTGTGTTCAAAATTATAAAATATAAAAAAAAAACACAAAATCTGACGTATATTTTATATAACATTTTCATATTTTTTAGTATGCTAAAAAGTTATTACTACGGTTAATTCTCCATTCTCTTTAATCATAGCTAAAAACCCCATAAACATTGTGTTAACTTAACCTCCATTTTACATAAAGATAAAAAGATAATTGAGCCAATTATGTAAAAATCAACTTACAATCATGCAAAGGATTTTGGGATTTGAGCCGAAATGGTTACCAAATCGTTAATCTTATGTGCTAGTTAGAGTTGGCAAACAGGCCTGCCTGGCCCGGCCCGTCAGGCTGGCCACCATGTTCGGGCTGGGCTGGGCAGGCCCGGTTTTGTTTCGGGTTGGGAACATGCCAGCCCAACCCGGCCCTATACTAGCCCATCGGGCTTTGGGCCAGCCCAATACTTTTTGACTTATCAAATTTAAATGAGAAAAAAATCATGTTTTTTTTATATAAAAACATAAGTTTAACTCATCAATCATCATTATAATCTTGTGTAAAATATATATATATATATGTGTGTGTGTGTGTGTGTGTATATTACTTTCATGTTAGAATAAAGAAATGTCACTAATTATTGAAATTATATGTTAGGTTGAAGTTTCAAGAAAAGTAGCCAAGATTTGATGACATGAAAGCAGTAAACTTCAATATGAGTTTGCTAATTTTACTTCCTACTTAATTGGAGATGTTC
>JASKGM010087788.1:0-13782 GCA_034509205.1 Ceratonia siliqua | reverse complement strand
TAAAGAAAAAAAGGAAAGAAGGAACATGAAATTTATAGTTGAACGTTTATTGTGTTTGAAGCTTAGATATAATATTAATTTTTATTTTATTAAGTACACTTTTGATTTAAAATAGGAGTCCATTGTTTTTTTATTATTGGTTGCATTAGGATTAGTTAAAAAAAAGAAAATTTAAAAGATCAAGTTATTGAATGAAAAGGATAGTGGTGGCATCTCAGAGGGTTTAGTTCCACTGGTTTTCAGAAGCTTCTGTTAGACTGTTAATGTCTAAAACTACGGGCTAACTTCAGAACCAAGTCAGAGTAAAACGAAAGGCCTGTTTCAAGGTGTTTTTAGAAACAATTTTTGTTCTTTTATTTTATGAAAATAAAAAAATTTATTTGACACATTATTTTTATTAGTTATTTAAAAAAATCATAACTAAAAAAAGAAAAAAATAGAACAAGTTTAAGATTTTTTATTATTTTTGTTTCAAAATTTATTTAAAAATACAGAGAATGCATTAAAAAAATAATGTTTATTAATGATAAAATTGTAAATAAGTGTTTCCAAATGAAAATTCTCTCCCTACCCAAATGAAAAAATTACTCAAAATTTATATTTAAATAATTATTTTTTGTTTTACACAAGTTATTTAGTTTTTGTTCTAAAACACTATTTTTAAAAAATAATAAAATAAAAATAGTTTCAAACGTTTGGATTCGATGAAATCAAATCTAATTTGTGCTGAACGGTTAGGATCTATTAGAATTTTGTTTAAAAGAAATCTATCTCAAAAGGTATGTTGTATATAAAAAAAAAGACCATTCAATTCGTATTAAATAGTTAAGATTCAATTTAACTCCATGAAGTCACCACTTGACCTTATGAGATCTGAATAAACAATTTTAAAAGTCACGAATAAATTTAATAATTAGGCCCCATTTGATGAATTTAGATTTTATTATGTTCTCAAAAAACATAATAAGATTATGTTCTTATTTTGATATGTAAAAATTAAAGTAAAATCTAGTCAGTTAAATTCCACTCTCATTTTTATACACCAACGTGAGAATATGATCTCATTAATTTATTATATTTATTAATAACATAATAAGATTCAAATTCCTATTTGACAATGCATACGATGCAACGATGGAATTGTGTTGCGATGCAATCATAGCGACGGTTGCATCGTCGCACTGCAGATGCTATCCACTCAACCACCTCCCATTCTTTTTGTTAAAATACAAAGCCAAACGCATTGAATTAGAAAAGCTTAAAACCCAAAAACAGAAAAGGAGTGAAGCTTGAATTAGTGACACGACTTACATTGATTTTTTGTAAAGGGATTTCAGAGTTTTAGTTTGTGAGTTAATTCTCTGCCCTTATGAAGTTGCTGTCTCCACGTCCTTATTTTGAATTTTTTTTGGGGCATAGGCAGCTTGTAGTATTGATATTGTGTTAATGTTGTTCAATTTTTATTTATTTATTTACATATTATGACTTAATTTTTGTCCATTAAATATTTAATTTTACTTAATTGTATGACTTATAAACGAGTCTAAAATATTTTAAATATCCTGGAACATAAATAGATTGCTTTAAAAAGGACGAAATTTATTGAAAAAGGACGAGTCATAGGTATTGAACCAATAACATCAAATTTATCTCAATCTTAAATATTGAGGTTAATGTCATTAGGTACTCACTAACAACTCTAGATTAATTTGATAAAAGACGAAATTTAAAATTAAATATTCCATTCACTTTCATTTTCATTTTCCTATAGATACAATACGAAATTTCCCATCAAAAGAAGATAACTATAATGGAGGAAATATAATATTATGAGAATACTTAAATTATTTTCGCCATTAAGCATAAATTGTGCAAAGAGGAAAACTCCTCTCAAACTCACAAAAACTTTAACTTCTTTTTTAGCTAATTCTTATATAGTGAGACGAAGTAAGAGAAATGAAATGAGTAATAATAATTAGTTAAAAAAATTTTCTATCAAAGTTATAAGAATACAAAAGAGCACATTTCTCATTTGCAAACAGGTAATTAAAATGCACCAAGGTGTTTTTCAATGATTCGTTTTTCACATTTATGTTTGAATTTGTTTACATCAATATTATAAAAAGGTTGTGGCTATCTTACCGCCACAGTCAAATTTTCTTTTTTTTAATATTTTTTTAATTTTTAAAAATAATTAAATATTTTTTATCTTATATATATTTTTAAAATATTTTTATATTTTTTTAAAATTTTTTGAATTTTTGTTATTATTCATTTATAATTTTTTTTACTATTCATTTATAACTTAAAAAATTTTACAAAAAATATAAAAACATCTTAAAAAATTTTGAAATAAATTTATAATATAAAAAATATTTAATTATTTTTAAAAAATAAAAAAATTTAAAAAAAAAACAAAAAATATTAAAATAAAATTAAAACTCTCTTAGTGAACGGTAGAATAGTGTTCCCCTTACAAAATTAGCCCATAACAAGAATGATTTACTATTTACAATGTGTTTGAGGTTGTTATGATATAGCTTCAAAATATTTTAGCCTTATATTTCTTTAATTTTTTATCTTAATTTTTTTAATTTTGTAATATTAATTAATTATTGTTTAGATCATATAATTTTTTAAAATTTTTTAATATTATTTATTTATAAATTTTTTGATATTGTTTATTAATAAGTATAAAATTTTAATAAAATATAAAAATATTTTAAAAAATTTGTAAAAAATATATGAGATAAATAATAATTTATTAATATTAAAAATTTAAAAAAATTTAAAAATAACCAAAAAAAATATAAAAAGGTAGGATAGAAACCGCTTGAACTTTTATAGTATCAAAAGTTGTTTTTTTTATTCTCCCCAGTCATTTGGAGAACAGTGTTTTCCTTACTTTTTAAAAAGCTATATTTTATAGTTTATAAAACAAAAGAATCTCAATAAATTCTTTTTTCAAATAAATATATCTTAAAAAATTTTATAAATTCTTAAAAAAACAATTTTAATAATTTTATCCAAACAATACATTTTTTTTAATAAAATTATTTATACATACCTAAATCAAAACGTTAAATTTTCCTTTTTTTTTTAATTTAAGACTTATATTTGAAGTGCTAACTTAAAAAACAAAATTACATCGAAAAAGGGCCCTCATTGATCTGCCGTAATGGCTACATGCTGCCGATTCTGGTTGGAGCATGAGAGGTAGTGGGGATTGATTATATTTATATTTATATTTATAGAGGACAAACTGGGCATCTTGTATCAGACATTACTCAGAAGGGATAATTATGTGTGGCTCCAGCCTCCATGTGAAACAATTAAAGACATAGCCAAAACAATCAAACCTGCCATAACACAAACTGGTCCTATTTCAAAATCAACAATTTTTATGACTGCAAATTCAAGTTATTAACAAAATGCTCTAAGTTCCCCCCTCCCCCTTTGGGGTTGTGGTTATTATTTGGTGTGGCGCGGGACCACGAAAGAACAAGAAGGGCACCTGATCAGGCCGTTCACGTTGCAAGATGTACAGCTCCGGAACCCGCTTTTCTCCATGTACACCTTGTGGCTTCCGTTGCATTCGTCGCACACAAGAAATCTCAGCCCTCCGCAGGTATCACACGCATTTGGATCCGACCTTGGCAGCCGTTCGATTAATCTCCTCAATTCCCCGCACTCGTGTAGCTGTTTGATGTCCTCCGCCCCACCAATGTACGTCCCACCGATGAACACTCTCGGCAGGGTCACATTCGTTCGCCCTAGGATCCCCTGTAGCTCGTCCAGGAAGCGATCGTCCATGGACACATCTCGTTCGTCGATCGACACGCGGAAGCCACGGAGGATTGATCGGACGGCTCTGCAGTCCTCGAAGGTCCTGCGCACCACGCGCAGGCTAGTGAAGTAGACGACGATTCCTTGGTCGGAGCCCGGCAACGTGATGGAATTGGACGTCTGTGATGAGGGCAGGCTGCGGCTGCCCCAGGCGCGGAGGACGGAGGTGGAGATCCGGACCCGGCGGAAGAGAGAGGGGGATTTTGGGGTTGCGGGTTCGGGTTGTTCTTGGCAGAGGCTTTGAATGTCTTTAAAAGAAGAGCAAGAGAAGCTGTGGGAACGGGTTGAAGGTCGTGGTGGCGAAGGCGGTGGTGTGCTTCGGAACCGGCTGGGTGATCTCAGCCACGGAGGCCACATGAGTGATGGCCGATGGGGGTGGAGTAGGAGGAAAGAGGTTTTGGGGAAGAATACTATAGTACAGGACAAAGCAGGGGAACTGGGGAAGAGATACAGAAAAAGGGGGGGGTGAGGGTTATAAATTGGAAAACGGGTTATTATGGTAAGCTTCATCACTAATGAATTGAGAAGTGAGAACCCTAGTTGCGCATGTGCCTTTCAACTTTCATGTTTTCAATTTTATTCTTTTCTTTTTTTTCTTCTAATCTTGTTTTAAAACGTATCTTCCCAAGAGTTTTAATATTCGTTTTCTCACTACGATTTGAGAGCTTCTAAATTTTGACTAAAGCCAAATTCATTATGCAATTTGCTGGATATTTTTTGCTCAAATGTGAAAAGTGAAGGAGAAAAGAAGCTTTTTGAGGGGTCTCATGTTTGAATGTAAGATTGATAATCATTTGAATTTTCTATTTAGCCCATATTAATCGAAATTTACTCATAGGCTTATAAATTTTAATTTTATTGACAATAAAATGAATAATACCCACCCTTGGATTTGTCTGCCAGAGATAATATTATTGATAAATATGTTTTTTTTGTTAGATTAGGATTCGAAAATATGACGTTCACTCAGATCTTTTATATTTAACCATTTGAGTTAAGTTTAAGTGTTTAATAAATTATGCTTTTATCATTGAAAAAAGTTATCGTTTTAAGGTGTATTATTCTTCGATTGGGATTTGTATTTTAGAAAGGAAATAATTAACTCACTTACCATATATGGTTTTAGCTCACATGGTTATGATGAATGAAAATTTGGATGAAAATCTTAGCTTTAAAATGTAATTACCACTACTCGATATGATAAATGATTGAGTTACCAAAATTGCAAATTGCAATGAGAGGCAGCGCCGAAAATTATCTTTCATGGTGTGAGCCCCCCACCCCAGCCAAGGCTTTTTTTGTTTGCCAGTTTGGAACTTTAGATGCTTGTTCATTTATTTTCATTAGTATCATGTGCATGCAATTAGCCAATTAGGTATATATATATATATATACTATGTAAAAAAATAACAAACATGGAATTATGAGTTGTGACAATAAGGTGGACCAGAATTTTCAACTAATCCATTTTTGTTTTTAAAAATATTATTTGTACATTTATTGTTTTTATACTTTTCTTACATTTTTATTTTTATATATTATAAAATAATAATGATAATAAATAATAAATAATAATAAAATAATAAATATACAAATAATATACCAATAACATTATTCTTTTATTTCCTTATTTTATCTTGAATCTCCATATTTTTACCTTAAATGTAACATTATTCTGGGCTAAAAGCAAATTATTGGTCCAGGTTTCGGCCCTATAAGTCAACTGACATTATAAGAATTTTCTCATGTATGCCTTTCACTTGATTACATCGAAAGCCTTTAAGCTTTTCAGCAGCCTGTAGGATCTTCATTTTGAATTCAAGCAAAAGAAAAAGAAAATTCAAGCAGAACATTTGCGTCTAAATATTGTAGAACATTTTTTACTAACGTACCACTGATACTCTTTACATTGTGATTTTAGTGTTTATAACGTGAGCTCCACATATTAAATTCTACATAATAGTAATAGTAACATCGTGGTACAAATAAAGATATATACAATTTCCCCCTGGTACCCGTATTAGAAGGGTCAAATAAAGGAAGGACAAAAGAAAGGAAAAGCTAACTTGTAATAAGAATTAACCCCAAATCATATTTTAATGATAAACAGGTAAGGCTTGTTTTCATTAATTCACATAAAAATCTTGACTACTTCCACAGTCAAAGCATAAACATAAACGGAGGGCTTCTTTAGATAATTTAGACTTCATAACGGTCTTTGTTCAAATAACCTTATACTCCCCTTGTAGCTAATTTTACTTTTCTCTTACCTTCAGTATCAACATCTAATGCATATATTGAAATCGTCTTCAGGGCTAGGTTATAAGTTTAAACCTACACCAAGTTTATACAAAAAACATCTAATGCGTGTATATGTTGAAAGTTTAAGCATGTGGAAATTTCTAAAGGATAGGGAGAGGGAGGGAGAACTTTAAACCTCCAAGAAATTTCAGTAAACATAATGATATTCCAAATTGTTTGGGAAGGAAAAAAAAAATCACTTCGATCAATTGTAATCCAAAAAATGTGTATTTTGGTATCCCACGAAAGTAAGTTACACATTATAAAGGAATATAAAGTAACACTTGATTGCATATTGAAGAGCTGCTGTCAGTTTCTAATTTTAACATCAATACCACCGCTTGAACTGTTAAACATAACAAATTGCATTAGTAAAGCTATTCACGTTTAAGACTTTTAAGGAGAATATAGAAGGCAAATTCAAAAGAACACATACATAACTGAGGAGGTAAAAAAGCATTTTTATCACATTTTTGATCCTCTAGATATGAAAATCTCCCCATAGGACACCTTTTGCTCAACTCTCAGGGCATCACGGGTAGCAAGAACTATCCACAATACAATGACAAAAGATGTTGCAACTTGGGATATTTTGGGCTGTTAATAAATACCAAAAAATAAAAGAGGCAATATAAAGAGCTACGGATAAATACCACAAGTATGATAGAAAAGCAGAGCTGCTGATTTCCGTGTCATTCCAGCAGCTAGCACATCGAGGGATTCTACTTGAGGAGCTCCAGGAGTGTCAAAATGTGTTTTTATTTGCCTGTTTGCGTTCAAGTGCAATAAATATTCGTTAATTATTCTACTGAAAATTACTTTTATGATGGGGGTAAACAAATTCCTCGAAGAGAATCATACGTTCGGATAGAATCAGTCATATTGTCAATGGGATGATTAATGTTCACTTGTGTTTGGGTGCGCGCCGTTTCCACTATTAGTTCTGCAAAGAAACTTACGGGGATGAAAAATGTGCCAATGTAGAAAATACCACTATAGCTAGCGTTTTCGGAACATTATAGAGGCCTTAAAAAGTAATATACCTTGATCAGGTGTGACACCATATTCAGACAACCTAGCTAACTTGAAATTCACATTCTCAGCCAACTTGAAATTCACATCCTCAGTCACTGGCTCAAGGCCTCCGCTGCTGTTTCTAGATGATGAATTCCTTTTCTTCTCTAAACTGTTAATAGTACTTAACCGTCAATCAATCACAAATCTTTGTAACAAGATAAAAACTCCTTAACTCAAAATGGTCATCAGATATCAAGAAGGAATGACCATTCTATGACACTAGAATGAGCGGTTTACAATTTCTGTGTCATTTTACTGAATTCAACAATTGATCAATTGCACTACCTTCTTGTAAGAAAGTCTGAATCTGAGGGGCCATCAGGTTCAGACACCGATCTTGGAAAGGAATGTACTCTGTCTCCTAAAATTTCATAGGACAAAACAATTATCTCGCCTGTCCTCTAAATCATATACTATACACTTCGAGACTAAATTTAGAGAAACGGAAGACCCAATATAATCAAGATGTAATATACCAGAATTTATTGGTGTGACCTTGGGAGTAGCTTCAGGCGCTTTCAAACCTTTGTCAAGGTTAATCATCGGTCCATCCGCGAGGATTTCAGTATGCAGAACATCATTCATTCTCTTCTCTGGCGAAATTAATTGGTCGTCTAGCCCACTGTGAAAATCTTCAAAAGGCTTCAAATTTGAACATTTATCACAAATAAGTTATATTATATTCCTGAAATATGCCAAGTAAACAAAAAGATTGATGTATGTAGCTTACAAATCGGATAAAATCCTCAGTATTGATTCCTGGAAGTGATGAAAATGAGGGCTCTGGAGGCTGGTGCATTGAAATCCTTTCTGCATAGAAATATGATTGTTACCTTTCCTTTACCCTTTTCCATATTAAGGTTGAGTAGATTGTTAATAACTAATTTAAATTCAAACGCTCCCCTCCCCCCCCTTTTTGAAAAACACTAATACTGACCTGAAGGTGAATCCTGGGGTGGTTGAGTGCTCTTAATCCATAACTTAAGAATAGGTTGCGGATAATATACATCTCTATTTCCATTTGTAAATAAATCACCAATTAGCACAACAGGTGGCAACTCCATGAGGTTAGCTATCTTTCTTGTAGATATCATATCAGTACGCTGCAATACAGAGAACAGAAGCAGTACTGTATTGCATAAATAATTATATAAGTGATTATTCTCCTCCCCTCCCTTTTTTTACTTTCCTATGTTTACTATATTAGACTCTACACTTACCGTTGTTTAGAATCTATAATTCCGAAAATATCCTAGAGGTGCTTCAACTAAAAAACAACTAAAAATAAGCTATTCATTTCTTCGTCTATGTATCTTGGATGTCAGTTGAAACTATCCATGTATATGCATCCTCAAAAAAAAAAAAAAAAAGATTGCTAGATGTATAGTAGATATCAATTGTGAACCTTTCTCTTTCTTCCTCTTCTTGAGACAATATCAGAAGCATTTTGCAGCCAGGACTGGTATAAATGGACAGGAATGATGGTTTGCTCAAAATCCATTGCATTTGTTGTTGGTTGCCTTCTTTTCCTTTTTGTGGGGCCTCGCCTTCCCTGTTCCTGTTTCATTGCACTTTTTAAGGTTGCTCATTTTCTTTTCTTTGCCTCGGGGCAGTCATTGTATTGCAAAAACAGTTATGCTACCTGTCTAGCTTCATTGCATTGATCAGATTGCTGATTGACCTCGTGTCCGGGATGTTGGTCTTGAATTATGTCAGCTGCAGAAGAGTTAAATGTAATAAGAAATTTTCTTTCTTTTTTCAATGTGAACAAACTCTGGAATTTAATAATTGACAGTGTTGGAATGTGTCTACGATCAGAATATCAGTCACAGAAAAGAAATGTATTCATGGCTAGAAACCAAACAGTACCACGGACCTGAATCTTAAAAGTTATTAGGGTCTTAGTTCATCAAGGAAGGGCATCTTCTATCAAGAAGAGCAAGGAAAGAAACTTGGATCAGAAACACTACTTTTAAATAAAATAAAATAAAATTGAGTACTCATTTTTCTTCTTTCTATGAAACAATTCTTACAGAAAAATGTCACTTTTGGAGCCAGAACTTATGAAGCCAAACTAATTTTTTTACAAACGTACCACTGGCTGAAGATAATTAGGTTCAACTTCTCCAGGAAAGAGAGGTAGAGCAAGATGTAGCACAGGTAGTGCATGCTATGTATTTTGGTCTGGATAGTTTCTTATTATAATCCTTGTGCAGTTGTGCTATATATAACAATAATAGTTCAAGTAGATTCCTTCCGATTTTCCAAGCATATCATTCAACCATTTCATAGAGCCAGATAAAACAAATGGAAGGAAGACACAGCAAAATATGCAGATAAACATGATGACAGTTCTACATTTGAACTTTTAGGTTCTATTTCTTATCAATTGTTTTCTGTATATTGAGGCTTATTGCCTCATCAATAAGACAACTTCCCTTTTCCCTATGACATATTCTTCACAGCAATGTGGAAGAAATATCTTGGTGATGACGACAAATCATTTTTACTTGGAAAATATTAAATCAAATTTTATTTATTATTGTACCCTCCATAAGCTCAACTGACATGGTTGGGATACATAGAATAGAAAATATGGGGGAAAGTTGCAGTTAAGGTGGAAGATAATATATATTCCATATTTTCCTAATCTATCAATAATTTAAACAAGATGGCAAGCATATGCATTACTAAGATTTTGTTGTTCATAAGCAGTTAAGCCAATCTGATCTTGCTTACCTCCTGTTGGATCATCTTGACGAGGTGGTGAGGGAACAAGTGCTGTTGGAATTTGAGTATTCTCTCCATAAGTGTAGTTTACCTGTGTTTCCTCATCTCCTTCAATATCAAACCTGCCACAGCATTCACAAAGAGAAACGCATAAGATGACGATATTATATCCTTAACAATAAATTATCAAATACGGGGTTCATCTAATTAGACAAGTGAATATGTTGAACAGTATCCCAATTCTGACAGACAGTGCAATCTTTCACATTAAACTGACAAAACGGAATGCTGTTAGATAGAAAAGAATGCTGGCATACAAAATAAGGACAATTCAAGTAAATAACCTTTCATAACGATAGTATGGATCCGCATCAGCTTGGAATGATTCAAAACGTTCAAATAAGGTAATATTCTCTGCCTCAGCTGAGAATGATAAGAGTCAGCATACGGACAGTTGCACGGATTGCGTAGTATGTATATGGTAAGCAGATTCAAGGAGAAAAACCTTGATGGAGAGGTTGGGATGGATCTAGCTCCCCTGCTTCATTATATATGTAAGGTTCGTCTACACTATCAAGTCGCTGCAAGAACAGAAAATGTTTGCATATATAATCTCCAAGTTGTCTGCAGGGTTTTTCTTCAATTTGAATTTTGGAACAACTCCTTTATCCTATCGTGATTAAACTTAAAATCACTACGACCTGATGTAATTTAGCTTTCGGCAGCTGGCCCCATGGGGTTTCTCACCTAATCCCTGGATAGTAATTTCCTTTTTTTATTGACAGAAAATCGCCAAAGAAGTTGTGCAATTAAATGGCTTTGGGTCTTTTCTGACCACCTTTTCGACAGAGATTACTACTTATAGATGAGAAGTGTAATAAGCAACGATGATGATGATAAAAATGTTTTTCCCCTTCTTTTCCTTTTACATAATTCTGTAAAAGCAGCCCAAAAGAAATCTTCCTTGTAAAACAACGTAAATTATATGATCGCAAAGTCCCCCGTAGCGTTAAACTGCTAATGGACAGGTAACTTGGTATATTTTTGGAACACTTCCATTTCAGTGCCAAATGGAATCTGTCTGGGTCTGCAAGCCACCCAGATTTATTGATTTGTTTTCCCTTTTCCGTTTTTAAAGAACAAGCTTCCATCTAGAGGACCTGTTACACACCATAGTAAAATAAGCAGCTTGTTGAAACTCCATGGTGGTCGCTGTGTTGGAAAACTGAAGGGACTGCTCAATATCTCCAACATTGGTCTCTTCGTTCTCAGGTAGAGTAATAGCCTCTCTCCTGTATTGGGTACACAGAGCAGACAAAAAATATATCAAAGAAAATTTCTATAAGCTGATCATCTCATAAGTCCTAGCCTTCCACTACTTTCTCGGAAGCGTGTCATTATCTCAAAAACGCATGCATTATCAATTAATGAGCTAAGATGTTCCAGGTTTAGATATACGCTGTTTTTTAAGGCAAATTACTTACGCCCTGTTCTTTACGCTATTCTGGCGCCGTTTTTTTTCCTACGCTATTTTGCGCCTTCAGAAACGTTTGCTAGTTTCCACTTTGAAGATAACAAAGTTGATTATAGTAAAAAATAATATAATTTAGAGAAAGTGTGACTGACTTGGCCTGGGATTTTCCTTTTGGGAGTACTGTAGGATCGGGGACTGTTTTCACCTTCCATGCTGCGTTTATTTCAAGCTGAGCCAATCGGAATGGAAAGCATTCTAGTGAAGAAAGAAATCAAAGGCTAGAATAACAAAGGAAATTTGCAAGTTGAACTCCGTACCAGAAGACGGGTAACGTCATCTGCCAGCGCGCGGTTAAAAAAAAAACAGATTACGTGTTAGGATCGAGAAATGCTCTTCCGAATTGTTAAGCGCTTAACAAGGACTCAAAGGTTACCATAAAGGAGCTTCACTTTTCTTTCATAGACAATCACTACTCCTCCTGAGAACAATGGCAATAAGGAGAGCTACCTATTACTTGAAATTAAAAGAGAAAGGGGCTGACGGAAATTCAGAGAGAGAATATGTGTGTGTTACCCATGAGAATTCCGGAGAGTCTGAGAGCCATGGGAACCGATGGATTCAAGATCTCCTCGCTGTATACAAACAAAGGAAATAATATCTCAGAATCAATCCAATTAAATATAAACCAAAGAAGGAAATTCAGATAACTAATCGATACCAGATCTTGATAATGTTAAGCTTGTCTAGCCTTCTTCGGTTTATTTTCGCGTGCATAGTTGCAGCCATCCTTTATCAAGGACACAGCGAGAGAGAGATGGGTTACGATCCTTATTTCTCATTTTACATAGAAAGCAAAGTTCAGAGAAATTGAAACACAGAATCACAGAGCACGTTCCCTAGGATAAACAAAATGAAATGGAAAAAAATTCACTAAGAAACAATGTTATGAATACTTTTGAGTCACCATAATCACAGCTGACATTCCTCATTGTTTCTAAAGAAAGCAGCTCTTCACTGAAGATTCTTTTCAGGAAAAAGATTGATCAGAAAATAATGAGTTTAAATTTCAAACTCTGACAGAGACATTATAAATATTATAACAACAGGAAAATAGATGAAAGCAATTCAAAACAGAGCAGCATTGCGACTGGTATTCAAACAGAAGCATAAGGGAAAGAGGAGCCAGAAAATGGGGGGAAATCGAATACCATATTTGACCGAGCGGAGCTTTGCGAGCCAGAAGCTGGTGAGAGTAAAACATGGTGTCGCCCCTGACCCTGAGAGACACAGAACCGGAACGCTATAACTACTAAGGACTTTGAAAGAAGCTTAGTCTGTGTTCAACTTTAGAGCCAAAGGAAAAGGTGTAATCGAGCATGTAAAAACTCACTACCATTATACAAGCAGTAGCAATATGCGTGCCGAAGGTAATAGCAGAAGCTACCCATGAGTGCACCAAATCATCCCGTGCTACCCACACATGCGGGTTTCAACTGGGATTTTTCTGGCTTTCCGAGTGACAGTAGTACAATCTGTTGGTGCAGTTGTAGTTGTTATCAATCAAAGGCTTTCTTCCTTTCTCGTCCTCACCAATGAGCATAACTGAATTCGTTGGGACCATATTTAAACCGAACCAAACTGAAAGAAAGCACACAGTATGGTGCGAGCCAGAGGTACGCACTGAACTGCGAATGCCGAGCCGCGGTTCGCCACCGCACCCGCAGCGAAGAACAGAAATGGGCGCCTTGACGTTGCTCGTGAATCGTGATGAAGGACATGCGATGCGAGTGCTTCCTCCATTTTTGTCGTATTAGGGGCGAATGGGCCAGGCCATCATATCCAATGAGCTGACTGATTAGAGTTGAGCCCAAAAGTCTTCTAGGCCTAATAGAAGACTTTTTCCTTCTTTAATTCAAGTTTTGGTTTGCTTAGATTCGAGTCTATGTTTTGGAAAGATTGTCCCAATGGAGAAAAAATGTGACGGATTGATGACATGAGAAAAAGGTAGCTTTTCACACATATAAGGAAGGCTTTTTTTTTTGAGAGAAAATATTTTTCTTTTAAGTGCAATAAAAATGACTATTTGAATAGATATTTTTTAAAAAAATAGTTGTATCTAAAAAAGTAAAAAATAATGTTTTTTTTGCTGAAGTTAAATATTTTAACTCAAAAAAAAATTTATGTGTGTAATAATCTTTATCGAAAATAATAAAATTGTTGAGACAAAAATATTATTTTAAAAATATTTTTTAATTATAACATATAAACTTAAAATATTTTTTTTTTCTAATAAAAGGAAACACCTTCATAATTTGTTTTTTTTTTTAGGTCCATCCAAGATGTGTGGATAGGAT
>JASKGM010087766.1:0-13786 GCA_034509205.1 Ceratonia siliqua | reverse complement strand
TATATATATAGCTCATCAAATTCCCTCACACTTAGGATTTTGCTAGACTTCGAGGAAAAGTTGGCAAGAACAAAGGTAAAACAATGGAAAAAATGTCCAGTCCTTCAACCAATTTAATCTTTCAATATGTAACAAATAATTATCAAGAAAATAAGCTTTAATAGTCAAGATTTACATATTATCAATATTTCACAATTATTTGACAAGTCTTAACCCTAATTCTTGAGTGTGTATGTGTGTAGCCATGCCAGAATAAATCAAGAAACCCTGGATGAGTTTGTGTTCAAGAACACATGTATGTTCTCTATGGGAACTTAGTTCTTACTCCATAGGCCTAGCTTTTGTGTTTCTCTCCACTAATGTAGAACAACATATAATCAAAGATCAAAGGACTTCTTTTAATTCATGTGCAACAACACTTAAATTAGAAAAAGAAGAAATTTTTTTGCTTTCTTGATTCATCTTTTTTAATTCTTGATGAATTTTCTTGATTATTTTTCATTATTTTTCACTTTTTGGATTCTGCTACCATTTATCTTAATTCTTGACTTTTGCCTTGGGTAGGGTATAACATTTTTTTCTTTTCTTGGTACCAAGATTCAATCTTTTTGACCAAGAATGAGTCTTTATCAAATTGTGCACTTTTTCTGATATAATAAGCGCAAAAAAGTTTTGCATCAAAATTTTTCGAAAATGGGTGTGATATAGTATATAAGCCTAATTTGTGCATGAGGCTTCAAAGGGGTAATACTAAAGATGTCAATTATAGGTTAGTCATGAAAAGCTCAAACAATCCAAAGAAATGCCCTAATGCTATCTTCAGTTATGCATTGCTTAGGATTTCGCCTCAAGAAACAATCAACTAGTTTATAGAGTTAATGAGATCTTTAAGAATTGTCCTAATCACATAAACCTTTTCTAAGTTATTCTTGACTTAATAATGTTCATGACATGCATTCAAATGATTTCAAGAAATTAAAATTAAGAAAAATTAAATATAGTTGGCGCATGGTTTGGGGACATCCCTAATTGTTGCAAAATTGCAGGGTTGAAGGTAAATTGCAGACATGAATAAAAATAGGATATACTTTTAAACATATTAATCTAATAAGGAGTAATTTTTACAACAGGGTGAATAGGAAATATAGTTACAAATGTTGCCAAAATTTAATAGGGAAATATAAATTTAGGGATAAATTTTTGAAAGCTTAATTTCCCTTCACTACACTTAGTTGTTGCATTGTCTCTAATGAAACATATATAATTGATAGCAAAAGTTAAAAGTATGGTGAAAAGAAAATTTCTCTGTTTAGTTAGCCCTAATGTTGCACATGGCCTTGCAATCCATAAGGTATAAGTCAATTTCATCCTTTGATCTTTTTGTAGACTCCATCAAGTAAATGCATGGAAATAAGGAAGGAATTAAATAACTATAAAGAAAGGGAAAACTTTAGAAAAATAATTAAAAAAAAGATAAGAAAACTTGGGAGAGCACTTTACGTTATAGTCATTAGCTAGACTTTGTCTAACATTTTTCCGGGTTGTTTCGTATGTAGTTTTAAAACTGTAGGTGCTTTCCCTGTAGAGTGAAGATTTGCACCCTATAGCTTTATATGGTTTGTTGCATTAAGTGGAAAGAATTGGGGAGGAACTTTGTTTTTATCTTCTACTATGTCAGGAGGCCATGCATCTTGTGGCCCTTTTATCATGTAGGTGATGCCACCCTGCAGACAAACAAGAAGTGTGGCATTAAGCTCTTCCTTTTCCTTATTTTTGGGTTTTGTTAGGCATGCATTAGGTGGTAATTTGGGGTGTTCTTCTTTGAAGGATTTTGATGCCACCTTATCAATTGCATCTACTTGAAAACAAGATTCACCGTCAATAAGTGCTTTTATAGAATTATAAACATTAATACAACCTATTCATTATTAAGTCTTAAAATTTCTTCTCATGCTGAACATCTATTAAGGCTCTCCTCTTTGTTAAGAAAGGCCTCCCTAAGATTAGAGTGTTGTCTTTATCTTCTTCCATGTCTAGTATTATGAAGTCTCTAGGGAAGATAAATTTGTCAACCCTCACGAGGACGTTCTCTACTATTCATCTAAGGTATGTGCTTGAACGGTTAGCTAATTGTAGGTCCACAATGGAGGGCTAAGGTTCTCCCAATCCTAGCTTCCTCAAAATAGACAAAGGCATTAATTTAATACTAACTACTAAATCACATCAGGCCTTTTCAAAATATGAATTGCTATAGCGTAGGGAATAAAAAAAATTCCTGGATCTTTTAATTTAGGCGGAAATTTCTGTTGCAGTATTGCACTGCATTCTTTAGTCAGCTTAGTGGTTTCAAATTCCTTTAGTTTCCTTTTTGCTTGATAAATTCTCTTTCATGAATTTAGCATAACCAGGCATCTGAGCTAAGGCATTTGCAAAAGGAATGTTAATATGCAATTTCTTAAGAATATCAAGAAATTTATCAAACTATTTATCTAAGTCTTGTCTTTTAAATCTTTTGGGGAAAGGGATTAGGAAGAACATACGGTTTAATAGAGACTTCCTTACTTGAAACGTTAGTGTCCCTAACATATTCTATAGAAAACTTCCTTTTGCTAACTTGTGATTTAGGGAGGTTATCAAACAACTTCCCTTTTGCTATAACACCCTTGTCTTGGTTACCATGGACTTTTTCTACTTTCTTTAATAAGAGTTGCCTAATCTTTAGGTAAGGAGGCATCAATTTGCTTCCCTTATCTAAGGGTGATAGCCTTTACCTGCTCTATTGGGTTCACTGTTGTGTTGCTAGGTAAGGTACCCTATCGTTTATCAGACAGGTTTGCTACTTGATTTACTAATTACCCATTTGATTGCAATTTGGCTTATTTGATTTTCCATGTTCTTCGGTATTGCAGCTTGATTATGGAATCTATTATTTGTCTCAGTCATGAATTGTGCCTGGATCTCTTCTAGATTATGCTTCTTTTCTGTAAGGGGTGGTCGATTCTATTACCTCTAAGTATTTTGATTGTTTCCCCAAGATAGGTTAGGTTGATTTCTCCAACAAGGGTCATATATATTAGAATAGGCGTTATTTTTCCTATTCCTTATGAAATTGGCCTAGGCTGAAGATGAGGTAAATAGATTACCCTGTTGGCATTAGACTAATGTATGAGGTCCCCTATATAACTCACAAAAAATATTATTGTTAAGATCGCCTCCCTCATAGATGGAAGAAGCACCTGTGGTTGAACATTAGGGTTTTTACCACTCAATTGCTTTGTGAGGAGGCCGACCTAAGCTGTCAGGTTTATGATGGCATTTAATTGATGAATCCCTACAACCTGCTTTGATTTAGTCTTCTTAGAATACGACTGATAGATGTTGGAGGCCTTCTCCTCTATAAACTTATATGTTTCCTCATGAGTCTTATTCGTGAAGGCTTCATAGCTGCATCAATTGTAGTACGTAAGTCATCATCCAACCATTATAGAAGGTATGTTCCTGAAGCCATGTAACGAGGATGTGATGTGGACAACATTTTAGCATCTCCTTGTATCTATCCCAAGCTTCATATAGAGATAGTCCATTAAATTGCATAAAATGGGTGATATCATTACGTGTTTTAGCTGTCTTGGAAGGGGGAATAAATTTTGTAAATTTTTTTTGGCTAATCCCTCCCAAGTTGTAAATGTTCCCTGAGGCAGAGAATTTAGCCACCCTTCTGCTATATCTCCCACATTAAAAGGGAATAGTCTTAGTATGATTACATAATTTGGAATCCCATTATATTTAAAAGTATCACAAATTTCTAAAAAGCTTTCCAGATGTGCATTAGGATCATTAGAAAATGCCTTGCTAAATTGTAATGATTGCTGGGTCATTTGAATGATATCAGGTCTTATTTCAAACTTATTAGTAAGGATAGTATGCCTTCTCATGCTCCCGATGCTTTCATTTACAAAAAGGGTTGCAAAATCCCTAAGTACCCCTTCTATTTCAACTTCCAGATGAACATCCATTACGTTGGAGGAATTAGAAATAGAAAAATTTTCCAAATTTGATGTTACCGTTTTTTTATACTTCTTGGTTAACTTCTTGGAACTTATTTCGATTTCAAGATCAAGTGGCATGGTTGCCTTGTGCCTATGTCTCTTGCACAACAAGGAAAAAAAGGAAAATTGCGTTAGGGCATTATTAGAGTAAAACCTAAAGTTGTGTAACTTTAGGGAAAATTTTCCCTAATTTTGATAATAGGATAGGAAAAGGGGAAAAGAAAAACACAAAAAAAGAAGAAAAGAAGAAAAAAAAATCCCAAATTAAATTTAGTAAATTTTGATTTGATATAAATTGCCAATCCATAAGAATGGTGCCAAAACTTGTTATTAATAAAATTCCCAGCTAGTATACAATTTGTTTTCAAGCAATAAAGGGATTCTAGGAAAAATAAAATGCAAGTAATTAATTAAGGTTTTAAAGCAAGACTTAAAGATTCTAGGGTTTTAGATTTCACCTAATTATTAATCTTTTTTCTTTAATCAATAATTGAACACATTCTTAATTCTTGATTTGAAGATTTAATTCCCTATTGTGTTAGATACTCCCTCCTAGGCAATATTAAATGAATCCCAAATTAACAACCTATCTTTCCCAAGCATAGATTTAATTAATAGAAATGCATTAAATTTGTTTTGTCGAATCGTCATATAATCCACCTAAGTCATGCAACAATTTTCAAATTTTCATACAACTCAGGGAATTTAATGCAAGATACTCAATTACATAATATCACCTCCCAATCTCAATTATATTATCCTATCAACTTATCGGTGACCAATCAATTAATAGCATTAAGAATAGAATTAAGTTCAAATCTTGAACTAAAGAAATATTTTTTCGAATTTATTAAAGAAAACAAGAATCCAAAACAAGGTCCATCTTGACCTAGAACTAATAAACTAGAACATAATTAAAGTAGGAAAACACAAGTGAAGAAAGGCATAAAAAGACCCATTTGGAGGATTTCCCCCAAGAGTCCCGCCACCTTCTGGCTGTCTTGCTCCAATATGTGAATGAATAATAGTCTAGCTAATGGCCCCTTTTTATAGTTACGGAGCTTCCCTAAATCTTAAGAAAAAGTTGTTACGAGTCATAGAGTTTGTTACAATTAAAAAGCTTAAGTTAACAAGAGAGCTGTAAAGTTGAAGGGCTTTGTCTTATCTCTCTAGAGCCTCAAGGATCCGCCCAATTAGAGGTTTGTAGTGAGAGTTATAACCCAAATACAGAAACAAGTTGCAGTAGAAAGTTTTACCCCGATTCCAAGTATGAATTTGCTTAGGATTCTTCTGTTGGATCTAATGATTACAAACTTGTAAAAGCAGCAAAATCAAAATACCAAAGCAAAATCACATCACGGCTGGGTAGAAGGAGTAGAGAATTTTTACATACCTCTTGTAGTCATTTTAATCTTTGCAATTATCTTTCCAACCAAGTGCACTTACAGCCTATTTTTTGGGAAGTACCTCCACGGAACCTATGATGAATATGTTTAGTCATTAGAGTAGAACAAAAGATGAAAAGAAAAATAATTAATAGCTTTCTAAAAGTTGAAATAGAAAGGCCTAGCCTATTAAGAGTTAACTCTTGACGGGTCGGGTTGAGTCCTATATGTTTTTTTATATTTCAAAATATCTTCATTTTTAAGTTTTACTTTTTATTTCCTACTTCTAACTTATTTTACACAAGTATGAAAATTTGAGTATTTGTTGAAAGATGTATTTAATATAATTTTTTTTAAATCTTTATATATTTTAATTTATGTTCTCTTTTTAATAGTGTGTAATATAAGTTATATAACTAATTTATTAATTGAATCTCTTTGTTATTGTACTTCAAATGATATTGGAGTATGCATTATTTGAGAGCAAATATGTAAAAAATAATGGGAAGTCTCGGTTATATCTTTATTTGGATGAGCCAAAACTTAACTTCATTATTTTAAACTTGTTCAATTTTCATTATTGTTATTAATTTTTATCATAATATATGCTTTATATATGAAGATGAAAATAACAACTTAACAATTGTATCAAATTTATCTAAGCAAGATTCAAATATAATTATCAGGATGATTGACTAATCCTTTTGATTTTAATTTTATGCTATTGTCTTTGACTTTTTTTTGGAGATTAAGTCTATGATAAATTATTTTTTTGTTATATATAAAGATTTTACATAATTATAATATATTTTTTAAAATTTTTAATGTCTTGACCCTTTAAGGCCCGTTTAACCCTGTAATCTTATAAGGTTAGGTCGAGTTGAATTTTTTATACCCTTTTAGTAAAAGAGCTTTCTAAGCCCGACTCATCAAGGGCCAACCCTTGACCGACTGGGTTGACACTAATTGACACCCCTAGTAAAAGCAGTGGTTGTCACGATGGAGTGTGAAAAGAGATGGTTGTTTCGCGATGAGGAAGGCGACGAGGTTCACCGTTGTCGTCATGGGGGAGAGTTTTGAAGGAGGAGCATGACGATGTTGTTTAGTTGGCCATCCTGATGAGGTGTCTAGTGACATGAAAAAAAATACATGTTGGAATGCCACTTAGATTATTTATTGCCATGTCAGCATTCATGCAAAGGACATTAACTCAATCATAGATGGTAGGGACCAAATTAAAAGAAATTAAAAATTAAGTGAAACTTTAGGGACCAAAAGTTATATTACCCCTTCCTTGAATTATGAGAAACCTTGCAATAGATCA
The DNA here is from genome assembly GCA_034509205.1 of Ceratonia siliqua. Lineage (NCBI taxonomy): Eukaryota > Viridiplantae > Streptophyta > Magnoliopsida > Fabales > Fabaceae > Ceratonia > Ceratonia siliqua. The sequence continues at coordinate 7,028 of JASKGM010087766.1, read as the reverse complement.
TTTCATCCATATATTGAGTTAAGTCTCCATTAATCATGTGATAATCACAAACACTAACACACGCATTAGCATTTAAGTTGGCCATTTCACTTTCACTTTTACTATATCTAAAAAATAAAAAAACAAAATCGAATCATTTTTTCAAGTCTAAAATTTAAATTTAAATTTATTTGAACTAAAAAAGCAAGTTGAAATTTAAAGAAAAAATGAGTCTAATTCGGTGGATTGGTCCATTTAACTCACCAAAATTGATGGGCTGGATACGTAATATACCAATCTACTGAGATGAAAAAGGGTAGCTCATGGCTTCTTACTTATCAAAGCTAGCTTTATGTCACATCCCGCCACATCAGCACCACACAGACACTACATGGACATAACATGGCGCCCAGTAGGCAAATATCCATGCAGACCATCCAGAGAGTTCCAGAAAGCTCTAGGGTTTTCTAGATAACTCTTGTACATTCTGGTAGCTTCTTGTACATGGTAGAATTCTCTAGAATAGTATAGAGAGGCCTTGTAAATTCTAGTAGAGACTTGAATGTTCTAGATATTAAATGTACGCTGTTGGATCAAATTGATCCTAACCGTCCATTTTGGGGGAGGTTGCCTATATAAACCCCTTACCCCTTCATTTGTAACTCACTTCACAAGTTCTTCAAGCTCTTGGCAATAAGAGTTCTCTTACATTCTCCAAGCTCTCTCTTGTCTACTTGCTAGCTTTCTTCTCTTAGTCTCTTCTAAGAAGTGTGTTGGTGAAGGCTGACTTAGTTAGCAACCAAGGGGAGTGTTCTCGCTAAGTGCCGCACAGCTCATACTCGTAGGGAAAGAGTAAGGTCGTGACATTTAGGAAACCTCAAAAAGCCCATGCATAGATTCAAAGAAAAAACATGGTACAATTTTGAAATGATATAAGGATTTTATGAAGAACTTACAACATAAATTATATATTTTAGATTACCTGAGATTTGGCAATAAAAATCCCTCCCTTCCTGCTCTCCAAAATCCTAGGGATGTTTCTTGGATTTTTTCTTGAAATATACTCTGCTAATTAACCTCCATATTTATAGAGTTTCTATGTTGTCCGATCGACTAGTATTTGTGGTTCGGTGACTGGACCCTGCATTCTTAGAATATTCCAAAAGTTATTTTTGTAATATCATCATCTTCATGCCACCAAAGATGTTTAAGGATCATGTAACTCAAATGTGACTTGTTTTAACTTTTTTAGTTTCAATTTGATTTGATATGTCACTTTTGGTTTATAGTGAAACTCTTATTTCAGATTTGTCTTCTCATTTATGCTTGTATACATTTGTGTTCGAGAATGACAAATATTTTTGTGGAGACTTAGAATAGGCATTCAAGGCTTATTCATAAAATTTAAAATACCACATAAAACGTTTTTATAAATAATGACAATTATATTGTGATATGGGGAAGGTTATTATTTGCTTTTAGAGAACTTACCACCATGATTCGTGTAATTAATTTCTTTGTTTGAGCATATAGTTTTAAGACTAGTATGTTAAGTATTATGAATATAATAAGATAATAAACGTTTGGACTAAGTGAGAAAATGTTAGAAATCATAACTATTCTCTAATAATTCTCATAATGGTTCTAACATTTAAATTCATAATAAACGTAACATTAACTTGGTTACTAATGTCTAATTGTTGAGAGAGTTAGTCATGCTTAGTGAGCATGCCGACTAAACTAGCTGTTAGTCGCACCGTTTACATTATGCAGTTAGAGAAGTTAATATTGTTATCAGTCAGTTACTAGTCTATTAAGCACTCTTATATATATAGAACTGTGGTCACTGTAATATCAATCAATGAGAATTCCATATTTGTTTCATTCAAGCTTAGTTCCTCTTTAGTTTAGTATACACTAATAAAGTAGATATTGAATTGGTGATTAAAGGCACATTATTAGTCTTACAGGTATTGTCAGTAACTGCCTATTTTCTTTATTCTTTCTCAACAATAGAAATTACAATAGAGAGAGAAAATAAGAGATCTAAAAGAAGTTGCAACCAAAAGGGAGAGAGAAAGAATACACACAAAAATACACAAAAATAAAATTTTAATTTCTTTAAAATAAAACAATACACGTAGGCATGTCACATAAATCAATTTTGGCTACATTAGCAATCATCTTAACGGCATTAAGTGGATAACTTACGGTAGAAACCAAAGTGAAAGTTATTGAAACTATAAGGACTTAATTGGATAAAATTAAATTATAGGAACTAAAGTGAAATTTGAGTGAAACTGTAAGGATCAAAAGCTATATTAACCCTAAAATCAATTTCAGAATAATGATGTAGATTTCATAAATAATTCAAAGACGATTGCTTAGCTTTCTTATAAATTATCAAATATTTCTAACTCATTGCTATGCTTGTTAGGGTTGTTTAAGGTAGGGGTGTGCAATGGTTCGGTTCAAACTATCAACTTGACCGACCCGAAGTCATAACCAAACCGTACTTCAACGATTCAGTTCAATTTTCGTTTCCTCCAAAATGATGAAGCAGTTTGGGATCCCAAATCGCGGTTCACACTTAACCATTGACATATAATTAATTAATTAACTAATTATATATATATATATTATATATAATTATATATGTATATATAAATATATTAAAAAATACATTAAAAAATATAACTATATATATATTTAAAATTTATATTTATTATATATAATAATATAATAAAATATATATAAAATATAATTAATTAATTATATATATAAATATAAACAAAACGATTACTCAAATCGAACTGAACCATAAATATTAGTTCGGTCCAATTCGGTTTTTACCTCCCTTTTTTTAAATAACTGAACCAAATCATTTATGTTTGGTCGGTTCAGTATTTGCTTTGGTTCGAAATTGAACTGTGCAAACCCTTAGTTTAAGGATTAATTTTTGAGCTTGAAAGAATATTTTTTAATTGAGTAATGTACCCCGTTTTAGTCGTGAAAGAGTGGATGTGCACCGAGACTAATGTAAAATGTTTTGACCTATAGCAAGATTATCATTGGACAAAGGATGGCCCTAGGAAGCTCCCATCGAAACATTTTTGTCAAAGGAAAGCCCTTTTTCAGGGACCGATCGACTGCCTTTGGGATTTTTCTATAAATGAAGCAGCACCAGACCTTATTTAAGTCAGTGATTTTGTATTTAGGGAATGGAAATAAAAAAGGTATACAAATAGACCTAGTTAGCAAGTAGTGTTAATGAGTGTGTAAATAGTTTAGTGGTAAATCAGAGTTCTAGGATAAATAAAAAATGACAATGGGGCATTGCAAGTGTGATGGAGTGATTTCATACCACATGTTCTTTAGGCTTTAGTGTGCAATTTTAGAGTGTTTTAGGTGCTACGGATGCATATTTATACAAATTTAACCTTTGGGACTTGTTGGAATGTTTTTGTAGGCATTTTGAGCCAATTCAGTAGTTCTTCTAGAGAATTGGGCATTGCAACGCCTAACAATAGGAGCCGCTACACCCATACGAAACATACAATGTTATTTGCAGTGTAAAACATAGCAACAGAAAAGGACCCAAAACATAGACGTTTGGTCAGCAGTAAAGGAGCCAGGTTTAAAGTTTGAAAAATGGGAAAATGTAGGGTATTCTTGGACATCTTCAAGGGTGAAAAATGGCTGCTCGAGAGAAAAGAAAATTGAGGCTTTGAAACTGGTTTTGGAAGAAGATTGGAAGACAAATCTAAAAAGAGGAGCCACCTATCATCTTCTGCCATTGATAAGTTTTCTCTATTTTCTTCTAAATTCGGTTGTTGTATTTTATTCTAGAATGCATTCCTTAAATATTTTCTGTTTTGATTTATCTACCATGAGTAGCTAAGTCTTTACTCTAGGATTGGGATGTAGTCACTAAAGTTCTTGTTATGTATTGATTATGGTTGTGTAAGGATATTTATTATTGCAACTTAATAAATTCATTTTTTTTTTGCTTGCAATTTGTTGGCCATGAGTTGCTTGTTTAAGATATCAAATGATGGAGCAAAAGTGAAAGTGTGATGTTAGTTGCTGAATTTATTTAGCCTAGGTAGTGTACTAACAAAAGTAGATGCACTCCTCCGTGACTATTTGTTAGATTTCATAAATTTGACCATTTGTTAGGGTTTCACAAATCATAATGCATTCACATTAATATCTGTGATCATGAAAGTAGACATAGAATTAATGTGAATAGAGGATAAAGCACGTTTAAGGAAACCCAATCTTTGCAATTCAATAAATGTCAACAATGAGTATCAAGTCCATAACATAACTCAGTTGATGAACCCCATTGTTAGAAGTTTTTGTAATTGATTTCTAGTTACCATTCTGTTTTGTCATCATTAATTTGATTAGTTGCTTGCCTAGGTAATGTAGAAGACTGCATATTTTGGTACTTGAAATTTACTCATTGTGGATATGACACTTGATTGCTCTATATTACTTTTCACAACCCATAAACTTGGGGTATGCTTTGGATGCATCAAGTTTTTTGCACCGTTGTTAGGGAGGCACCTTTTCAATATCAATACAATAATTTCCTACATTAGTTTAGGCTTTACTATACTTTTTAGAATATGTTTTTCTAGTTTTCCTGATTTTTACTATTCACAATTATTTTTGGTGGAGTTGGGTGCCATGTATATACTTTTTGAAAGGAAACCCCTTATGAGTAAAACCAATGCAAACACCATTTGCACCACCCTCAAGGGGGCCAAATCCATCATCTTCTAGGGTTTTTCAATTTTGTATGAATTTGAATTCATTTTTAATGGTAAATATTTTGTGTTTGTTGTTTTAATTAAGGTCTACATGTGTCACAACGTGACGGCCGGTGAAAAGCCATCATTTTATGACTTTGGGGCGCGTAAGGGAAAACGCAGAGAAAATGGAAGTCGCCACCAATTAATTAGAAGAATAATTGGGATCCTAAAAAAGAGAAAGAAAAACTGGCCCTTGGAATCAGAGGAAGGGTTCGGGAGTCTAATTACGTGTGGGGAATGTGTTAGGCACCCCACAACGCCCATCACTAAGGATGGTTACCCTAAGTTGTTCATGCTTTAAAATTTTTAATTTATTTAAATTACTCCTTTTTATTAATAAAATAATAATGGACAAAGATTGAGAAATAAATAACTAGACCTGCCTTGCCAAGTAAGTGCCTACGTACCCCGAAAGGGATCAAGGTCAACGTAGTTCATACATGGCTTTGTTAAGTTAGTTAGGTGAGATGTATGATCTCAGACTGAATAACGTTAGGACATTAGGGAAATATAAAATTTCACTTAAAGCCTGAATATGAATTAGGAATGGAACATTGGGAAGAATATACCTCCACTGAATGCCTGACAAAATTGAGACTTTGGGAAAACAGAGTTCCACTGAAAGTCTATGGAAAATAAAAATTTGGAGAAGATAATCTTCTACTGAAAGTCCTTTAAAGATTGAAATTTATAAAAGTAATGGGGCGAAAAAGAAATTTAAAAGAAATGGGGGCCAAAATGTAATTTCAAAAATATTAGAGCTAAACCGATATTATTGAGGTATCTTAGTTAAAATCTCATTTAATTATAAACCCTGAATTTTGCTCTAAGTTCTATTCTTGAAAGCATTTGATTGGGCCCTCGGAGCCATTTAAGAAAAAAATGGGGCCTTAAACCCAGTCACAACGTGACGGCCAGTGAAAAGTCATCATTTTATGACTTTGAGGGTGCGTAAGGGAAAACGCAGAGAAAATAGGAGTCGCCACCAATTAATTAGAAGGATAATTGAGATCCTTAAAAAAGAAAGGAAAACTGGCCCTTGAAACCAGAGGAAAGGTTCGGGAGTCTAATTACGTGTGGGGAAGGTGTTAGGTATCCCACAGCGTCCATCACTAAGGATGGTTACTCTAAATTGTTTGTGCTTAAAAATTAATGTATTTTAATTACCCCTTTTATTAATATAATAATAATAGACAAAGATAGTGAAATAAATAACTAGAACTGCCTTATCAAGTAAGTGCCTACGTACCCCGAAAAGGGATCAAGGTCAACGTAATTCAAAAATGGTTTTGTTAAGTTGATTAAGTGAGATGACATTTAGGACAATATAAAATTCCACTTAAAGCCTAGGAAGCAAATTAAGACTTCGGAGAGAACATGTCTCTACTAAAAGCCTGTGAAAATCAAGACTTTGGGAGAATGATATTTCACTGAAAACCTATTGAAGCTAGGACGTTGGGGAGAAATAACCTCCACTGAATGCCTGTGAGAGTTGAAACCTTGGGAAAATAAGATTCCACCAAAGGCCCATGAAAAACAGAACTTCGGAGAAGATAAACTTCCACTGAAAGTTCATTAAACGTTGAGTATATGAAATTTATAAAAGTAATGGGGTGATAAAAGGATTTGAAAGAAAGAGGGGCCAAAATGTGACTTTTAAGAAATTTAGGAGTTAAAATGTAATTTTTAAAAGTATAGGGTCAAATTATAATTCTTGAAAGTATGAAGACTTAAAGTATAATTTTTAAAAGTATGGGGTCATATTATAATTCTTAAAAGTATAGGGGATTAAAGTATAATTCTAAAAGTATGGGTCAAAGTGTGATTCTTGAAAGTCAAGGGTCAAAATGTAATTACTAAGAGGTTGGGGTCAAAATGAAATTATCAAAAGTGTAGGAGTCAAACTGCAATTTTAGGATGCAAATTTCTGAGTATTTTATTTCTAAATCGAAGGTTGCTTACAAGAATATTAATTTTCTCCAAATATAATTTTGCAACTCTTTATTTAAGCTATTAAGGCCATGCAAGAGGAGATGGGCTTTGAACCCCTTTGGAAATACTTAAATGGGCTACTTTATCCAATAGAAATGGGCCATTTTATCCAATAGAAATGGGCCTTGAACCCCTTTTTGAAAATAAACCCATTAGGTCCTTGAAACCCTTATTAAAATTTGAATTGGAGAAGATGGAATCCAATATCCCATAAAGACCTGAGGGATCAAATTGCAT
>JASKGM010087755.1:0-13787 GCA_034509205.1 Ceratonia siliqua | reverse complement strand
GGCGATATCTCTCTAATCCTGGCAGTGACCATTAGGTTGCTGCTAAGAAAGTGATGAGATACCTACAGAAGACGAAATACTACATGCTTGTATACAGGAAGGTTGATAACCTGGAAGTGGTCGGCTATATGGATTCAGATTTTGCTGGATGTTCTGATGATTTGAAATCAACTTCAGGTTATATCTTTATGTTGGCAAGTGGTGCTATATCATGGAAGAGTGTCAAACAAACTATAACAGCTTCTTCTACTATGCAAGTTGAGTTTGATGCTTGTTACGGTGCTACTTCTCAAGCTATGTGGCTAAGAAATTTTATCTCGGGATTTCAGGTTGTTGACTCTATTGATAGACCAGAATTTTTTGTGATAACAGTGTAGTTGTTCAATTTTCGAAGAATAACAAGTCTTCCGGTGGATTTAAACATATAGAGCTAAAGTACTTGGCTGTTAAAGATCATGTGAAGAATGAGATCATTATTATTGAACATATTGGTACTAATTTAATGCTAGCTGATCCACTAACCAAGGGGTTAAGACCCATAGTGTTTAAGTCACATGTCAAAAATATAGGTGTCTTGAATTCTTTAGATGTACTTGGTTAATGGGAGTTTCATATTGTTTCATTATTCTAGCATTATGAACGCTATTATCATATGATTGAACTTATGGTTATATGCAATAATGTACATTTATTTACACACCAATGTTTTATTAAGCATATTTATCTTGATAATTGATACAGTTATCATAGTATATAAAATTTTGTTGGTAGTGTATTTTCTGATGGTTGTAAGACCATGGTGGAGCCAAGACTCAGTGTCAGTCTTAGCAAAATTTTGGTTGATGATGTCTCATTATTGATGCCATTTTGGGATTTTGAGATAGTATACTGGCATATGTTATTACTGGGAATTGGTTTCTCTGTTTGGCTCATATGGAGCATATTGAATGAGAGAAATTGTGGTGGACTAACATTGAATATAGCATGGTCAGATCACATGTTAATGCTATTCTCATGCTACACTATCACATCAATGGACTTTGGCTTATGAGATTTATAATGTTTGTGACCATGGAAGGTTTTACATCAATTAAGGGTGCAATTACCGCCATGATTCAGCATTTGAAGTCTTGTAATACTGAGTAATCTAGGAGGTATTGTCCCTTGGATCGGTGTTTTTCATAAATAGTGGCCACATTGTAAAACTATAGTCATTTGCAAAATAAAACATTTTATAAATTATATTATGCAATTAGTGTAGCCTAAGTGGGAGAATGTTAAAAATTTTCTATTGTGGGCTGTCACTAATTGGAAGTTTTATGGTTTTATAAAACTGGCTGATTATGGATCCATTGGGAGATAGTTAAAGCCCATATTGTGATCACTATTGTTATTGGGCTTTTACATACCTTAGTGATATTGATATGATTGGCAGCTTAGTGTAGGAACAATCCTATAGGCCCATAATGGGAGGACCCATTAGGGTTATTTTATTTCTATAAAAGGCTAGGTCCCCTCTCCACTCCTAACCTAACACAAGAGAGATAATTAGTCTCTAATCTTTGGCTTGCCCCATTGACGGCCGCCTTTTTATCTGGAGCTGGAGAGGAAGACCTTGCCTATCTAAATTCTTGAATCAGTGATCATGTCGAAGACAAGTATGTTCATAAACTTGTTCTATAAACGGTATTATAAATTTATACAAGGTATTAATTTTGCTCACACCTAACCCATTGACCTTCGATCTTTTCAAAGCCAAATCAACTGAAATTATCTTCAGCAACTTCGTTATTGTCAAACATATCCTTGAGTGTCCTTCCTTTAGTATTAAAACTAAAATGTTCCATGATTTTGGTGATGACTGAACCATAAAACAAAGGAGAACTATTTCTCTTAAATGTGGAAATTATCTTTTGGATAATTAGAAATAAGATATTTAAAGATTGATTTTCTAAAAAGCAAAACTCTAACATTTATAAGTCATTTCTAGTAATTTTTTTTAGTTACCGATATATTCTCATTATTTGTCACTTTTTTCATAACAACCAACATATTATACCGAGGGTTCAATTTAAGCGAATCAGTAAGAACATCTATTAGCCTGAACTCGAGTCATACTCGTCAAGGGATAATTACATTTAGTTAGATTTGAGTAAAAGACCTCAACCAATATTTTGTTCACTGATGTGTTTTATATATATATATATATATATATTATTTCTATATTAAATTTCACTATTTCTATTGATTTATGCATTACTATTAGGATGATAGTAAAATGGTTATTTGCATAAGTGTAGTAGTGCAAGAGAAATATGTTGTTGTCCCATAATTTTGGGATATTACTGATAAAATGAAGAATCAGAGTACTTACATGATAGGGTTGTGTGGGAAACATGCTAGTGGTATATTGAGATAGATGGCGAGGATCATGTATAGCATCATGATGACATACATTTGCTTTTGGAATTAAATGTATTTGCTTTTGGAATTAAATGTTTTCCCATAATTTTACTATCGATTAGAAATCTAATGAAATAATTTGATTTATGATTATATATACTTTGTTCCCTTGAAAATGACTTGAGAATTCTATGTGAATGGTTATGTTTTAATTGGAATAATAGAGAGATGTGAGGAGTGTTTTGAAGAAATGGCGAGTTTCAGTATAAGCATTATATACACCTACGGGCAGGATTATTTTACATATATAAAAGGAGTTTTACTAAATCCTTGTTTCAGATTGGTCATGTGACCCTACGGGAGAACCTTTTTAAATAGAGCGAAGATACTTTCACTTTAATTCTATTATTTGGGCATTGAAAAGTTGTTTCAGCCCCCGTAGTCGAAGTTATAGCAAATCTCACGTTTCGATCAAAATGCTCGTTCAAAGTTCTGGCAAAAACATCTGAAGTCCAATAAAAGCTTTGGCAACCCTGAAGTCCTATCAACTAGACTGACACCCCAAGTTCAAATGAAGCTTTGGCAACTGTCAATAGGGGTATGCAATTGGTTTGGTTAAACCGTCAATCCGTCTAAAGCAAATCGAACCGAACTGAAAATTAACCAAACCGATCATTGAATGGTTCGGTTCGGTTAAACAGTGCTGCCTTAACCAAACCATACACGGTTCGGTTAATGGTTTTGAATTTTCAAAACTACAGTTAATCGAACCGAACCGCTTATACTTAATTAATTATATATATATATATATATATTTAATTATATATATATATATAATTTATGATTTATGATTTAAATTTAAAATATATAAAATATAGTTATATAATATATTTTATAATACATATATAATATATATATATATATATAATAAATAAATATTAATTATTACATTTAAATAAAATTTTAAAAACCAATTAACCGAACCGAACCAAACCGTTAAATAACGGTTTGGTTCGGTTTGGTTTTTATACTAAATTTTTAAAAATCCGAACCAAACCAAACCATTTAAATTTAATTGATTTGATTATCAGTTTAGTTCATTAACCGAACCAAACCGCCGATGCTCACCCCTAACTGCCAGTAGAAGTTCTAACAATCTTTCTTTTTTTGCCGAACCAAGTTTTGTGGTCTCAACCCATCCTGTAACTTGACGGGTTGTGGGTTAAGCAATCTAACCCATCAAAATTATTTTTTTAATATTTTATTCTCTTTTTTTATTGTCTCTTAAATTGCCATTTAAGGCATAGATATATACTTATCTTAGTTATTTCCTTGACTATTTCTCCTGCATGTGCATATATATTTTAAAGAAATTATTTAGTTTATGAAATTTATCTATTTTTAAATTATATTAAAATTTAAATGAGATAATATAAGCTATTCTCAATTATAACTTTAATTTCAATTAAATTATGATTTTAATCCCTTAGAGACAAATATTGCATGCTTGTCTTAGGATGAATGTGAGTTAATTTGTAGCATATATTAATATAATTAGCTTGCCTTCTAATATACTGAACAAACCTCAAACTGGAAAAAATGATAATTTTTGGGAATTATTCAAGTGACTTGATAAGTATTGTAATATATTAATGTAATAACAAATATAATAATCTTAAATCTCATGATATTTTTCTAATCTTAATATCTTATATCATGATATTTAAAATAACAAAAAAATAATATAAGAATTTAGTGTATTAAACAACTTTGAACTTCTAATAATTTCAATTAATAGCCCTTTAACGTAAAAATGAATATTCTCCAACATCAATTCAAGGCCACAATTTATTTATTGATATGGAGTTTCATCAAGATAACCAATGGCCACGATAGACATATTAATATTCTATATTTCTTTGTCATTCAAAATATGTAACTCACAAATATATATACTTTAATTGACATGGATCTTAGAAAAATGACATCAATATTTATCAATAAAACATAAATGGATAGAAGAATGCTTGGCCAATTTATACATAGGAAACATCTAACATAAAGAACTTTGGTAATAAAAAAAAGAAAAAGAGGCTGGCCGACCCACCCCAAACTCGCCTCCAAGCAAGGCTAGGCAGGTTAGCCTACCATTTTGGCGAGTTGGAAATATATCAATCCAACCTGCTTCTTTTGCATAACGGGGCTGGGCCAACCCAATGGACTCAGCCTTTTTGACATCTTTAGTTCTGACACCATTTTCCAACAAATGTTTCTCCTACACCTAACCCTAGACAACATACATATTCTTAACTTTACTTGTTCCTTAGCCCAGGACATTAAGGACTTAGTCCTTATGTTTCTTGCTTAAAGACAAGTGAACAGGAGCAATTGTGAACTTCGTATTTTATTTGGGTACTTTCTAGAACCCACAACATTGCAACTGAAACCAAGTCTAAAAAATTTTTCTTTGAAATTTATGCGCCTACACCTAGACTTAGGCGTGACACATAGCCCAAGGTTCAACTTAATAATTAGCCCAAAGTATAATTTAATTAATCACCTTAACCCTAAATCTAGTTAAACTTAGCCCAACTTAATATTAAAACCCACCATCTAACTTAGCCTATTTTTAGTGTATTGAATTACCCATTAATCAAACCCAACCACCAAACTGAGCCCAAATCATTCTAGTAGCCATCTTGTTCCAAATTCCTTTAGGATTAGATTTAACACTCTAGAAGTGGCCCAAAATAGCTAATTTTTCTTTTCAGCCAAATTTCACAAAGCAACAACAATAAAATGAATTAATTCCTCTCACTAATTAAATTAAATTGATCCAAATACCCTTAGCACTCTCTAGCCACCCCCTTTGATTAAATTTCCATTAAAAGACCATTTTACCACAATTAGAGTTTTCATTCAATTTCAACTCTATACATAGTTCACTCCCTTTGAAATGTTCCAAATCTTTGTGTTTGTGAAAATATAACTATGCAAAATGCAAGTGTACACTATCATGACAAGTAATAAAGAGTGAGTGAGTGATTGTTCCTATGAGGAACTGTACCAATTCGTTAAGCACCAAGGCCATTTTCCCTAATTTCAATCAAATCAATGCTCAAATAGGTTTAACTAAGTAAGCAATATTAATTAATCCAATAAAAGGACAACAATTGACTTGAGATGAAACGTTCTAATTTTGAAAATCCTACGACTACATTTTTTTCCCACATTTCATCAATCTCAACTCTCTCCCCAATAAAGTCAGTTAATTATCTCAATTACTAGTCAGGGTCGTTCTCAATTATCCAATTATTTCTCCCAAGATTAAATGGAAACACCCATACTTAGAATAATCCTATATTCCTATGAGCAATTTCTAATATAGGGATTTATTGTATGTGTTGCACAGGTATATTCCTATCATGTACAAGTTCACTGCTTCCGCTAAATGATCACACATCACTCAATTCATGAAAAAACAAAGCCCTCTTCCAAAGCACTTAGGGTTCCCTAATTCAATATAGTATGTGGCAAGTAAAGTAGATGCATGAAACACAGAAGAGAGGAAATAATTGAAGATAAAAACATGAACTTTATTAGGAATTGAATCAATCAAGATTACATATAGGTTCAAATAATTGCAATCCTAGTAAAAAGGGTTTACTCCATTACTGGAGTTGTAAACATTAGGTTTGAGATAGAAAACAACATTAGAAAATCAAAAGGAGAGGAATAAAAAAGAGAAAGAATTAAAATTATGTAGTTGTAGTCCTTTTCCCTTCACTTTTACTCTTCAAAACATTCCTCCATAGGCTTATTCTCTTCAGTTCTAGACTAAGTTGCTAATCTCTCAATGTCAAAAGTCCCTTTCTGATTAATTTTTGAGCTCTTAAAGTGACTTAGCTACGTGGGCGCCGTGGCTCCTAGGTGTGTACACCACAGCTTGAAGGTTTGAATAAAGTACCCAAAAAATAGCTATAGTGCCACGTGTCATGACCCTATTCTTGGCATGTGATTGGTGTAAGAACTACTATGAGATAGTTCCCACAAGCCTAATAGGCACTTTGAAAAGCTAGTAAATAAATCAAAATAATCAAAAGATTACAATTTAATAACTAAAGTCCAAAAATTTTCATACATAAATTTGACAGTTTCCCCTGAAAATTGAACATTTCCAAAGATACAACAACACAAAAAGAAGTGGACAAGCCCACTTAAACACATAAAGGCCTCAGTGGCCACTTATAGAATAGTTTCATAGCATAACCATCTAGTTCTTACTCTGTTCATATACACAAAAATGAATGTACACTAGAAAGTGCATTTATATGCTACCCTGCATATGCAAAGCCTGCTAACTGTCCACAACACATCCATAGATTTTATATGTTTCAAGCTTTAGCTAGTAAATAAATGAAAGACAGCAACTTTATATCTAACTATTCAAAACTTGCTTAAGGTCAAATAGAATTACCTAATGGTGGCTCATAATCTTTAATATAAAATCTCAAAATTTCAGCCACTACCACCTAAAGTTGCTGTCTTACAAAAAAAAAAAAACATCAAAGAGAGTGGAAACCTTCCAATAAAAGAGAGAAGAAGAAGAAGAAGATTATAGAAAAACCTTGCCTTGCTTTAGTATATTCTGCTGAAAATTTGCAGATTAAGCTTGCCTTTATAAATTTACTGAAGGTAAACATAAAACAGAGGAAATGAGAGGAATTCACGATTATCTTGGAGCAAAAATGCTGTTGGAACAATTAGGATTTAAAGAAACAACCCAGCCATACCAAAACCTAAAAATTAAGTATTTACGAAAACCAAAACTATGGGTGAAGAGCTGGAATAGCCAAGCAACAGAACAGCACAAAAAATACGAAAAATATAGCAAAAAATACAACCAATACAGCAGACAAACCAGGCAATCATTACAGCAAAAATGGGGCAGTAAAATATCTGTGGAACCAAGTAGCAAGGCAGCGAAAGTAGTAGAAAAATTAGATGAAAACCGAGCATCAAGAAGCAATGAAAACCAAGTAGAAATATGGCATGCCCACTAGTTGAAACGTGAAGAAACTAGGAGAAATCAAGCTTCTGGACCCTTCTTTACTCAGCTGGAAAAGTAAAGACAATAATAAAGTTAAATGGATGAAAGAGTTATATCTTAAAACTTATTCAAAGTAAGACATGTATACTTTGTTTTTTTTTTCTTGCTCAAAGGAACATTACAAATTATCTACTCCTCAAAGAGAATTCGTCCTTGAATTCAAAAAATAATTATAGTAAAATTAAGTCTTACATACTAAAGAGATGTGGATACTTTTCTTTCATTAAGGCTTCCGGTTCCCACATCATATCTTCTTTCCCATGGTGTTCCCACATGATTTTTACTGATGGATATTCTTTTGACCGAAGTTTTCTAATTTGGCGATCAACAATAGCAATTGGTTGTTCTTATTAGACTAGTTAAGAGCTCAATTCCATTGGTACTTGAGGTAGAGCATGAGAGCCATTTGAAATGTATTTTCTCAACATAGACATATGAAACATAGGATGTATACTAAATAAGGTGGAAGGGAGTTCCAACTTGTATGTTACTTCCCCAATACATTGAATTATTGGGAAAGGTCCAATATGCCAAGGGGTTAACTTTCCTTTCTTACCAAAACGCATTACTCCTTTCATAGGAGATACTTTTAAAAAGACTCAATCACCCACTTAAAATTCAAGTTCTCATCTTCACTCATCTGCATAAGCTTTTTGTCTACTTTGAGAGGCTAACAATTTCTCTCTAATACTTTTCACTTTTTCTGTCGCATCCATAACTAAATTTGGTCCCAATAATTTTACTTCTCCAGTTTCAAACCAATCAATGGGGGACCTACACTTCCTACCATATAATGATTCAAATGGGGCCAATTGAATACTAGAATGATAATTGTTATTGTAGGAAAATTCAATGAGAGGTAAGTATTTCTCCCAACTGCCTTCAAATTCTAAAACACAAGCCCTCAACATATCTTGCAAAACTTGAATTGTTCTCTCTGATTGCCCATAAGTTTGAGGATGAAAAGCAATACTAACGTATAATTAGGAACCTAGAGTCTCTTGAAAAGACTTCCAAAAGTGAGCAGTAAATTGAAAACCCCTATATGAGATAGTAGATGAAGGTACTCCATGCAAAAACACTATACTATCCAAATATACTTGCGCATACTAGGAAGCTGAATAAGTTGTTTTAACTGGAAGAAAGTGAGCACTTTTTGTCAGCCTATCAACAATAACCCAAATGGAATCATACCCTTTAGGAATTTTTTGTAATCTTGTAAGAAAATCCATGGTAATTCTTTCCCATTTTCACTCTAGAATGCTCAAATTTTGATGCTGTCCCGCTGGTCTTCAATGTTCAGCTTTGATTTATTGATAAGTAAGGCAACGGGATACATAATTTGCTACATCTTTCTTCATTCCATTCCACCAGTAATGGGTTTCAGATCCTTGTACATTTTGTTGCTTCCTGGATACATAACATAAGAAGATGAATATGCAAAATGCATAATTTGTTTCCTTAAATCCTCAATTCTGGTACCTATAAGCGGCCTTGGAAAAAGAGAACCCCATGGTCATCCACAGAGAAACCTGTATTAACATCAGACTCCACCTTTTCCAATAATTTGATTCTATTTATATCTCGCACCTGAGCTTCTTTGATTTGTTTTATTAAAGGAGACTCGACCTGCACATTAGCTAATAACATTCCAGGTTTAAATGTCTATAATTCCACTCCATCACTTATTAAGTTTTACAATTCTTTTATTAATGGCCTTCTCTCCAAGCTAATGTGGGCTAGACTACCCACAGATTTCCTGCTTAACGCATATGCTACCAAATTCACCTTGCCTGGACGATAATGAATAATACAATCATAATCTTTGATTAATTCCAACCACCAACATTGTCTTAAGTTTTTGCTCAAAAATATACTTAAGACTTTTATGATCTGTATATATCTCACATGTCTCCCCATACAGGTAATGACACCAAATCTTTAATGCCAAAATAACTACTGCCATTTCTAAATCATAGGTAAGATAATTATGTTCATGTTTCTTGAGCTGCCTAGAAGCATATGCGATTATTCTACCCTTTTGCATCAAGACACACCCCAGACCACTCCGAGATGCATCACAACTCTTTTCACTAGCTTCTATCTATTTGAACTTAACATTTTTCTGTGTCAACTTAGTTATAGGAGATGCAATACGCGAAAAGTCCTTGACTAAGCAACGATAATAATCTGCCAAACCCAAAAAGCTACGAATTTCTATGACTGTAGAGAGTCTAGGCCAATTTTTTTATTACCTCTTCCTTTTTAAGATTCATAGTAATGCCTTCCTTTGAGACTACATGTCCCAAAGAAGTTACCTAAGAAAGCCAAAACTCACAGTTACAAAATTGTGCATATAATTTGTGTTATCTCAAGGTTTGTAATACCATTCTCAGATGTTACATATGATTAAGGAATGGTCTGAACACTCTATTCATTAAATCCTTAAAGGTTACGAGTGCGTTTATCAGACCAAAAGACATTACTAAAAAATCATAATGGCCATAACGAGTTCTGAAGGCAGTTTTTGGAATATCTTCTCCTCTAATCCGCAATTGATGATACCCTGATTGGAGATCTATTTTAGAAAAGCATTGGGCTCCTTGAAGTTGGTCAAATAGATCATCTATACATGGCAAGGGGTATTTATTCTTCATTGTGACTTTATTTAATTGCCTGTAGTTAATACATAATCTCAGGGACCCATCTTTCTTCTTAACAAAGAGTACAGGTGCTCCCCAAGTGGATGTACTAGCACGAATGAAACCCCTGTCCATTAAATCCTGCAATTGTAATTTTAACTCTGTAAGTTCACTAAGGGTCATTCTATACAGAGGAAGCGAAATAGAAGCTGTTCCTGTAAGAAAATCAATGCAAAATTCAATGTCTCTCTCTGGCGGCAACCCTAGTAACTCTTCAGGAAATACGTCTGGGAATTCTTTAATAATACGAATATCTTCCAGCTTAACTTCTGAATTATAAGTGTATTAGATAAAGGCTAAATAGGATTCACATCCCTTTTTTACCAACCGTTGTGCAACCATAGCAGAAATAAAATTCATAGGGACTTCAATTTTATCCCTTTGGATCATTATGCCTTCTTTCCTTGTTAAGCATAATTGAACAATCTTGCTAAAATAGTATAAACATGCATAACAATGAGCAAGCCAATCCATCCCTAGAATAACATCAAAGTCACTAATATCTAGGATGATTAATTCAACAAGTAGTTGCAAATCATTAATATTAATTACACAAGATTTCAAGACATTACAAGAAACTAACACCTTTCCCAAAGGAGTAAACATTGGTAAAGGAAACTCCAAAGAGGCAATACGTATTTTCAATAAAGATGCAAAACTATCAGAGATGAAAGAATGAGTTGCGCTAGGATCAAATAGTACACGCGCAGGAAATGAATCTACTAGTAGAGTACTTGTAACTATGGAATTTGAAGCCACAGCATCCTTCCTAGTCAAGGCAAAAACTCAAGCTTGAGTTCTAAATCCAGAACCATGACCCCGACCCGTTGCTCCTTTACCACTACCTCTAGGATTATTTTGAGTAGAAGACTGAACAGAAGTTGTAGAAGGAGGTATATAACCTAGTGTTACAGAACATCTACTACACCTTGGAGTTACTTGTGTTAAAAGACAATCTTTTATTAAATAGCCCTATTGACCATATTTAAAACAAGCACCAATTTCCTTACTACATTGTCCCAAATGGGGCTTCCCACATGTTCCACATGCCACCTGAGCTTGAGATGATGATAGGGGCAAAGAGCTAGCCCCTTTTGAATACCAGTTACTAGCCGTGGTTGGGTGATAACGCTTATTTGATTGTCCAAGAGATTGAGCATTAGTGGCAGGTGCATTATGTGATTGTGATTGGAATTTAGGTCTCTTCTTGCTACTAGAGGAATTGTAAATTTGTTTCCTCTCCTTATGTAAAATTTTGAGCTTAATGAATCAATTAAATACTTGTTCATATGTACTATCATCAGTGACAATAATGGTATTAAAATAATTAATCAGAAGTCCCTTCACAAATCGTCTTGCCTTCTCTTTCTCTGTAGAAATAAGGTATTTGGCAAATTGAGACAACCAGAGGTATTTAGTTACATATTCAAATACTAACATATCCTTAGTCTAACGAAGAAGAATGAATTCTTCCACACTGGCATGTCTTTCCCCTTCTAGAAGGAATTGCTATAGAAAATCTGTTTTGAAAACCTCCTATACCTTTTCAATCTCTTCTATAGGCCTTTTAGCCTCCTACATGTCATACCAATCAGATGTTGTGTCATCTAGTTAAAACCCAATCCTTCGAACTGTAAAATTCTCAGGGTAATTAAGAACCTTCCATAACTACTCAATCTAGACAATAAATTACTGAGGGCCCGAAAATCACGGCGGCTTCATCTTCTTAAATTTCTCAAGATAACTCCCAAAAGTGGAAGTATCCACAAAAGTAGTAGCAGAAATGAGAAGGACCTATATCTTGGGAGGATTTTTAGAAGGAATTTGAGTTTTTATTTGAGCCACTTCTCCAGCTAAAGATCCAAGGGCTTGTTGTATTTCTTGAGCCCATTGAGGAATGAGAGCTTCTGGTAGTGGGACAAAAACATGAACACTTTCTGCCACCTCTGGTGGGTAATGGATCGTAGGTCTGCCTTGGGCCCTAGCTAAAGGCCTCGGCCTGGTAGAAGCTTGATCAGACGTTGAAGCATGAGATCAAGTTCTAAGAGGCATTTCTACAAAACAAAACAAAAAATTAGTATAAAATAATTATGGTACCCTATCAAAATTTTTTAATATTAGAATAAGGTATATGAAGCAATATAATGGATTCCTTATGAATTTTAATCATGATATGTGCTCCCGAGTGCACCTACCATAACTAAGTTCATAATTCATCACATGAGTGGACAATTGAAAACCTCTATATGCCCTACCACAGACCTAGACCATACTTTAATACCAACTTTGTCATAACCCTACTCCAAGCATGTGATCTGCATAAGAACTACTATGAGGTAGTTCCCACTAGCCTAATAGACACTTTGAAAAACCAGTAAATAAATCAAAATAATCAAAAGATTACCATTTAATAACTAAGGTCCAAAAATTTTCACACAAAAATTTTGACAGAGTTTCCCCTGAAAATTTAACATTTCCAAGGATACAACAATACAAAAAGAAGTGGACAAGCCCACTTAAACACATAAAAGCCTTAGTGGCCACTTACAGAACAATTTTACAGCATAACCATCTAGTTCTTACTCTATTCATATACACAAAAATGAACGTACACTACAAAGTGCATTTATATGCTACCCTGCACATGTAAAGGCTACTAACTGTCCACAATACATCCATAGGTTGCTCCATTTCCCATTATCGAAATAACCCACCAATCTTCAGTGGTAGGTTGCTAAGGTGTGAGATGATCAAATTGTGAGGAGACTGCAATGCTATTTGAAAAATGTAAAATTGAGGGAATGAGTCTACAGACCCAGTGAGTAGGAACATCCATAAAGTATTAGTTTATTAGCAAGAATCCAATATATATATATCCAACTTTGGAAGTGTACAAATAGTATTCTAAATGGATAAAATCACAAGCCTGTTCAAAATCCCACGTCACTACTAAACCAAAGCACAATTTATAGTCAATAGAATAAGGCACCCCTTAATAACATAAAATTTCTTTAGCATAAAATTATGTTCACAAAGATAAAAGTAAGTTTAACAGAATGGATCCACTGCTTCTTCACAAGGTAAACTCTAACAGATACAGATACATATATGGATGTTACATTGAAGCAAGCTTCCAGTCCTGTCAGATACAGAAATTAGATAACAAATGTGCGAATCCGGAGTAATCTCACAGATAATGCCATTGCATAGTGTGGTCCATGGACTTTCAAACTAACTAGGTGCACCTAGGATTTCTCTATGGAAGTAGCTAAGGATCCACTTAAACCAATTTATAATTATGTGGCTCATAGTCGTTATAATACTGATTTAGATAAAGAGAGAATGCTAGAAAATAAAATAAATAAATAAAATAACTTCTAACTAACTTATAGTTGCAAAAATCAAGATACTTCTCAATGTTCATACATTTTAATACAGAGGTAAGATAAAAGTTTAAATAATGCCCAATCATATCATGTAATTAATGAAATCAGAAAGTGTTATATTACAAGATGTAAAATTTAAATAAAATGGAATTTTCACCTCAATCCTTTAAACACTAATTATATATA
>JASKGM010087744.1:0-12192 GCA_034509205.1 Ceratonia siliqua | reverse complement strand
TATTAATAATTATGTGAATCGTAGAATATAAAATTTCAGTGAAATTGGGATATATTTTTGTATTAAGGTTTTTTTTGAAAGTGAATGCTGTTATATATACACAATACCACTTTCTTTCCGAGTAATACTACTCTCACGAAGTCAACCCTCACAAATTCCGCACAAACTATTTTTCTCACTATGCACATTCTATCTAATTCACTACAAATTCACTTATGTACTCATCATATGAATGGGTGTGGTGAGATGGAGTAGTTTGTGAGAATAGCATTATCTTTCTGCACTAATATAATGAAGCATGCTAGTCTTACAAACATACCTCTCACACATCTCACAAACTTACTGTGTGTCATGTTGGATGAGGTTGAAGTTTGGTGTAATGTAATGGGTGTGATGATGTGAAATGAGATAAAGTGGATTTGTAAGAGAAAAAAGTTTGAGAGTAGCATTACTCTAATATGATACAGCCATTCCCACTCATTTGTTTCATTCATATTTTTGGCTTTGATGTTTCAACAACTATGATTTCATGGCAACTTTTGCATGACAGGGAGTATGTGCTTGCTGCTGAAGATCGTGTGCAAGACGAGAAGATGAACAGTAAATTCTGATGAACAATTGAAGTTAGTAATAATTCTTACTCATTCATATCATGTAACTAATACATATATCCAGAACTGACTTCGTATTACTTGAACAAAAGTAATCAGGCAGTGGATGTAGGTTCATTTGATCAGCTTAATAACCAATTCAATAAGGACCCTACAGGAGGGGTTTGGATATCTTGTAGGAAGTCTCAAGTTCAAACTTTCAGACCGTAATTACCAAAACGGTGTTTTAAGGACCTTAACAATTTGCCACTTTAAGACTATGAATGTATTGAAGATTTAGATAATTGTTGTAACAATCTGAATCTTATATGTCTATTGCTTTCCTTTAGTTTATGAGTTTTCCCTTTTTTTAGTAAGACTTTTATTTAGAAAGGAGAAAATATTACAAGGTTTTGCAGTCTTTAAAAGAAAAAAGAAGAGAAAGAAAAGGAGCATTTAAAAAAGAAAGTAACGCTGGTTGTATTATTTTTTCCCCATAATTCATATCTAAAATCTGATTACAACTATACTTAGGTGAGTCAACTTTAAAAAGGATTTAGCATGGCAAAATAAAGTAATAAACTTAAGGATCCTCTTCCAATCGTATTATAATGAAAGATTCTGTGGAAGTGTTTTGGTCTAGTGATTTTTAATTTAAGTTAATTATTTAAATAATTTAAATTCAAATGTTAAAATTTTTCGATAACTAATGAAAAATGTGGTTACTATATATAAAAGAGTATTTTGAATGCTTTACTTTGGATCTAACCTTAACTTTTGGACCTAAACTTGGCCTAGCTCCCAATCTCATGTTTTTATTTGGGGATAAGTACTTGTCCTTATTTGATGGATAACTAAATGCTAAAAATTGTTTGGTAGGACTTTGGATACTTAAGTATCCCATGATATTTAACATTTCCAGTTTAGTGTGACAATTGAATTTGTCAAAATGAAAATACATGAATTAATATTTTATAAAAGTTAGTAAAATTAAAAATAATGTGACGTGATATCTTTATAATTTTTGAGTAGGTATAAGATAGTCCATAATTGTGTTATTTCCTAAAGAACTAATTACGTCATTTATGAACCACAAAGAGTTAATAATAAAAAACTCTAACTCCAATATTATGGGCATGCATCTATTTCATCTAAAATACAGAAAGATTGCATTCCCAACACCTAAAACTTGTAAGGCATTGCCACTTGAGACGCTCAGGTGATTGGGTGAATAATAATTTAAGTAGAAGGTCGCTAGTTTAATCCTCTTGTACCATAAATACTCGTAGGGCGTTGATATTGCAAAACAAATAAGAGCATCGAAAAAAATGAAGAACTTTGAAGGGCAGAGGCTATATATACAAGAAAATGAAGTTGTTAATTAACTTTGGAGATGGCTATTAACAAAGTTGATGCCTTCTTCAAGGTTGATTACACATTGTCACAATATATTACTTAACAGAGCCATTAACAAATTAGTCTACCTCATGAAATGACGCAGCATCCATGATGGCATCATAGTGCTACGGCTTGGTCCAGTTTGAGCTTCAATCTCTTCCTCCACTGATCCTCCTGTTGCTTGTAAATTTCCACTGCACCATTTTTTACACCTTAATTATTATCTCAAAACTCAAATAATAATGTATATGTATCATGAATATATGAGAATTTCAAAAATAATTAAAGAGCATCTATGGAAATTTTACACCTTATGTGTTCATTCGATACTTTTTTATTTATGACTAGACATTTGGTTTTGTTATGAAAGTTTGAATATACTAATTTATCTTTATTTCTCAATATCTTACTAAATTGGTGTTAAAGATAAATTGGTAAGTTTAAATCATTATAAAGAAGCCGAAATATCAATTCAAAAACGACAAAAAAAAAATATATTGAATGTTATATTATTAAAATTTAAGGAAGGTAAGATAATTTACCCAATAGTTAACCACTTAAAAGTGATTTTTCAGTTTATTTTACAGTGCACCATTTTTTACAGCTTTAGTTATTATCTCAAATAATTAATAAGGTATATGTATGATGAATATATGAGAATTTTGCAAATAATTAAAGAACTGTCTATGGAAATATTTACTCATAAGAACTAAATAATTAACCACTCAAATGTGATTATATGTATATTCACTTTATTTTAAATCATTTTTAACTCAATAATTATATAAATGGTTATTTTCTCCTTATATAAATAAATAACACAATAGATGAGTTCTCATTTAATTTTTTTCTAGTATAAGAGATAATTCTATTTAGGTACCTTACTATATAAACCTCATGGCTCCTAGGACCAAAAGGCTAATTCCACATCATGGTGTGGCAGGTTAAGGGTTTTTCTTTTTGGTTATACAAGAGGATAGGATCATGACTTAGGAAATAGAGTAGGAAAAAAAATAAGGAATAGGAATGAAATTCAAGCTCATATCAATTTTAAAAATTGAGACTAGCATCATATGAGATATTAACTCATTGGCGGTTGAGAATTACGGGGTAATTAACTTGCAGATGGCTTATCCTAGGACTCTAGACATACACCTAGGACTCTAGACATACATAAATATGTTTGCAAATTATTTTTTATATATAGATACTAAAAAGAATCTATTTTTCAATAAAAAATTTGAGATGACACCATTTAAGTACCTTTAAAGACACTATGATTCAAAATGGTGCCTCCTGAAACTTATTTTATTTCTGGTTCCTCAACGATAAATCAACAAATAATTTACTCTAAAAATTTAATTTATTGACTATAGTTCCTACTTCCAAAGGGATATTCACTAAAACAATCCAAAAAAAGTTTGTAGCTCTTACAAATAGAAATAGTTGAAGTTTTTGGCCAAAGCTAACAAAACTGAAGTTCTTCTAAGCCTTCTTAAGATTAAGTGTAATGATCAAATATGGCATAAGACTTGATTTAAGATTAAGGTGATATTTTGATGTACTTAAGTTGGATCCCTATTCTTTCTCATTTATCACTTCCTAAGTCAAGAACTTCTTAGGTAAAATAATAATAATAATTTTTAATAAAGAATAGGTATCCAACTTAAGTACTAGAATACAAATTGGTCATCGAAAATTTTTTAATTCTCAATTTGGTTATCCAATATTTTTTTTTCTTAATTTGATCATTCAATTTGTATTCTTGTATTCAAAAATACTTTTGAGTGTAATTTTTTCTCTCAATTATTTGGTCCTTAAAAGGACTTTTCGAAAGATAAAAATACATATTAAAGGATCAAATTAAGAAAAAAAAGTCATTAGATGACCAAAATGAGATTTAAGAATTTTTCGATGATCAAAACAGTAATTTATTCGATGTTCATCCTCTAGAACATATGTTTAATTGGAAAAGAGAGACAAGATAAAATTATACCCAAGAGTTAGAGAAGGAAGTAGACTTTGTGGTTCTTGTAGCTGTGGTGGAGGGAAGTTGAAGTTGGATGAATCTTGTCCTAGGGTTTCCTCCCTGACTTGTGGGTTTTCAGCTAGTGTCTTCTCTTTCTGCTTCACCTATATATAGTCATAAATATAGTAAAAGCCGTTTTAAAAAATATATAAATTACTATAACTGACGTTACTTACACAAATTTAATCAAAAGATTTGTACAAACTGTTAAGATAATTGTATCTGAATTCAAGTATATCCACTAAACTTATTTTTTTTGCCAAATTCAAATACAGCTACTTCGACAATTTGTGCAGAGTTAATAAGTTAGTGGCATTATATATTTAGCTTCTACCTTCTTTGCTAGCATGTTGTTTTCCTCCTGCAGGGCCCTTGCCTGTAATATTGTGCACACCAGAATGTTATCTTTATATTCACAACAGTTTTTATACATGCAAAACCTTCTTGCAATTGTAAGAAAGCTAATTGAGCTTCGAGCAATGCTACTCTTATAACTTAAATTTCACGACCTTTTCATCTCACTATACACAATCTACCTACTCATATGATGCGGATGAGTGTGGTGATATGAGAATTTTTGAGGGGCTTTGTGAGACTTAGCTTTTGAGAGTACCATTCCTCTTAATTTAGAGGAATGACATTCTTACAAACTTTCAGATCACAGAGTCTCAAAAACTCCCAAAAGTAAAAGAAAAAGGTGGAAACGAAAGATGAAGAGGAATGCTCATTTTACAAAAATATTTCTCACAACATTTACGAAATGTTTCTTTAGCCAATGGCCCAATCATTACAATTTATCCTATCTTTCTTATATTATCTCATTATATGTTGATTAGCTAAAAAAACTTTTTGTAAGTTTTGTGAGAGGAATATTACTAAAAAATGGGATAGAAAAGGAGACAAATGCTTCTCTCATAATTTCACAAAATAGATCTCACATTCTCCTTACAAATTATGAGAGAGATAAGAAGAAAAGGTGTGGTGAGGTGAGAGAAGAATGGTGACCTTGAAATAAGTGTAGTGATATAAAACTGAGTTTGTAAAATATTTGTGAGTGAAAAGTTTGTGATCAAATAACAATTATGGGAAAAGAGAAGGGTGAAAGAGAATAATGCTCCTCTCACAAGTCTCACAACAAATTCCATATTATGATAAAAATATATTGAGATGAATGAGATGAGTAGATGAAGTGACATGAGTGAATATTGAAATAAATCGTTTTTGAAATTTGTTAGGGATTTTGTTTGTGAGAATAACATTATTCAATAAAATAGTGATTTATTTTTGAGTGTTAGTGAAATATGTAAATAAAAATTTGTGAGAATCCTCTTAATTTTAAAACTCCAGTAGCAGAAAAGAAGTTAAAGAAGAAGCAAAGTAGAAAACAAAGACATCTTAGCATTACTTCTAGTAAATCATAAAAATATTATAGGATTGGCTATGGAAAATACAGTTTGATAACCTTGCTTGTTTTTATATACATCTTTAATGTTAATCATTGCACATGGAATTCAATTCCAAACCAATATATTAGAATTCAGTTAATTGAAATTTCATTTTTTTTAATTTATGTTTAGAATGTTATTTAAAATTTTTTTAAAATATAATACTTTTTATTATAGAGTTTTCAAACTCAAATACAATTGATAAAGCTTCACTATCAAGAATTCATTTCAGGTAAAAAAAAAACTATTTTTTTATATTATTATTATTTTTGAAATATTAAAAAGAATATTATAGTAAAATTTAAAATATATATAATTGAATTCTATCATTTCAAAACATAATTCAAATAAAAATTTGAAATAAATTTTAATTAAATAAAATAATCACCCCCAATTGGCCAATTCCATAACAAATCAATTAACCTTACCTTTTTCTGCATCTGCGAGACGGATTCATTCATAAGTTGGTTCTGCATAAATCAAATTAACCGGAATTATAAATAAAATGAAAACAAAATAAAGAAAAAAATGTTTTATATATATATATATATATATATATATATATATATAATCTATTTTTTTCTCTTATATTTTCATCTTCTTTCTTATTTCTTGTAAATGAATAATTAAGCAATGCTTACCTTTCTTGTTCGAATGCGTTTCAGAGCTGTGTCCATCTGATGCTCTAAATTCTGAAGCTCTCTCAAACTCATGATATCCAGATCATGCCCCACAAAGTTCCTATATAGATGATATAATTGAGCTATATAAATATATATCATTCCTTTCATATTGTTGTAGATAAATTAAACCAAATAATAAATAAACACATAAGTAAATAAAATTAAGAAAATCATTTGTCCTCTCATGAGGTATCATATTCTCTTCCGGTGCCTCGAATAATGCCTCTAAAGAACCAGAGAAAAATATGATGAATCAGAATAATGCTATTGAGGCACCAAACTGAACCTCATGAGACGCTGTTCTAAAATTTAAGGCCTCAAAAAACACCCAGAAATAATGTTTTCAATATAATTTAGGGGAATTGAATGTATCCATTCTAAGCTTTGCCCCCAAATGCAATTTCCCACCATAATCTGTTAATTTTTTGCAATGTGATCCCTAGATTTATCTATCTCATTGCAAATTATCCCCCACCATTTAATTAGAGGTTATCTTTAACGTTTAGATACAATAAGTGACTATCTCATGTAACTTGTTTCATTACATGACTTGTGTCCAAATTAGAGATAACATCCAATTTAAACGATGAGGACAAATTGCAGTAGGACAGACAAATCTTGAAAACATTGAAAAAATTTAAATGATTAAGAGAGAAATTATACTTAGAGGAAAAGATTAAGGTGGGTAATCGCATCTCCCCCTAAAATTGTGTTTTTGACTTTTTTTCTTACATTTTTCTTATTTTCGAGCAATTCTTCAAGAAAAGATAAAACTTTCAAATCGTATTCTTTAAAAAAAAAAAAAAAAGGAGAAATAAAGCAGGTGACTAGGATTAATTTAGTATGTCTAATGGATTTGAATTAATAACTTATCTACCTTAGAGTTAGAACAACCTATATTTGTCTCTTAAAACTTTTTGTAAAAAAAAAAATGCATTTGAATTAACAATGTTATGTAAATAACTATCCCATGGCATTGAGTAGAATGAAAAACTCTCTTGCTGAGATGAGAGTAACTGTGAAGAATTTCAACATAAAATCTCAAAGTCAGTACCTTAAGTTCTTCTCCAAGACTTCAACTTTTGTGGTAAGCTTGAAACATTCCAAGGACCAGTTTCCCTACACATAATTTAGGAGAGAGTTATCACTTATAAGGTAAACAACAATCAAATGTAAGAAATTCTTTATTAACTAAACATAGCCTACAGCCATAACTTTGAAGGAATACCAAAAAAACTAGAGTTAGAATAAGAAGAGAACTAGAATATTTAAGACTCCTTATAGCCTATAGCCAATAAAACTTTATGATGCACTGGTTGGAAAATATTTTTAATACTACAGTAATATAGTACTACTGCCATTTATGATTTGTCATATAATCTATTTTTAAATTATGATTAAGTTAGTTGTTAAAATTTAGTAAGAAATTGCTTATGTGCCAAAATGTTTATGGTAGTAATGTCAATTTTTCAGTATTATAGTAATACTAAAAATGTTCTCGGTTGGTTGATGAATGCACAGGCATATTTATAGGCTAGCCTAGGATCCCTTTAACTTTGTATCTGTCCTGACTTTCTTCCATTGTAAACATTAAGTCATAATTTCTAATGAATTTCCATAATGCATAATAAATTTTCATAAAAGAATTTGTGAATATTTAATTACCTAATTATGTTAGCCATTTATATCACATATGTGGGGCCATGCATTTAAGAAAAAATTACTACATCAAATGGTCTTCACTTGCTACTTTTAAAAATTACAAGGAAGTATAACATCATATTACATCTCCCAAGGGAACTTATATGTTAGATCAATACAGTTAAAATCAATTTATGGTAAACTTGAAATATAAATCTAGGTAGGATTTGATATATTTGCTCATTTTCCTCTGTGTTCATATTCAAATTTGGATTATTTCATAAGTAATTAACATGATACCATTATATTAAGAGAAAGAAAAATACAATGGAATCCACCATTTTTACCATTTAATTAGTAGGTCTCACTTATATATATTTTTATTTGTGAGATCAAGCACATTTTATCTTTCTCTCTCATACCATAACTGTGTCATGTTAGTTACTCACATGAAAGGATCCATATCCAATCACATTCTTGAGTTATGATTTGACTCAACAATTATTTAACTATAGTAACTGTTGGAGGAGGAAGAGAAATATTTCTCTAGGAGATGAATTTCTTCAACCCGCTTGCTTATTTACTCACTTCATTTTTTTTTTCTTTATTTGCTTTCAAATCACTGTGTACAAGATGTATTTATAGGAACTTTTAGTATTTTTTTCAACATCTAGTTATATGAATCTAAAAAATACTCCATACATGATGATAATTTAGATACATGAATTCCAACATTCTAAGTACATCTAAGTATTGAACTTGAACATCTAAGAAATTCGAAAAGTAATAATTTAGATACCTTAAAAACTTCAAATTAATTTTTTAAATAGTAACTTGTGGACAAACAACAGCTTGTGTATCCCATACTAGAGCTAGAAACAACTGTGGATGGTTTGTTAGGCTAGAACCTAAGAAGCATGGATATTGATAAGGTTACAAATACTGAGACACTATAAAATTTAAAGCGTTTTAATGTATTTGAAGTGCATATCGTGTTTAATATGAGTATTGGACATGTGTTGGATATGAACATGGTTCCGTTTTTAAAGTGTCGGTACTTCATAGCCTAGAACTTGTGGATGGGGTTTTAGAGATGAAGAGTGTGTTTATCAAAATTGATCTTTCAAACAATGTCACATATTAGGGGAAATTATACAGATATCCTCCAATAACAAAGTAAGAACCTAATAGGTTTTCTAAATATGATGATTGAATCCTTGTGTATTTGAAATCATATCTTGTAGATTTGAAATTAGATCTTTGTCTGTCATAAATTATGTTCATATTTTTTTCTCCTTAAGTAGTTGGCTGATTTGTAGGTGCACTTACTCCTTCCTCTCCTATTTAACTTGTATTGTGATATGATTATGTAGTAGAATAGATTATTGAATAAAATCTCTATTCCAAAGTTTAATATGGTATCAGACCATACCAAAGAATTTTCAATGTCTGAGTAACTGTAAAATTTGGTTCGTCCTCTTCTTGGTATTGGTTTTTTATTTCAACTCCATCATTGTGTTGGGAAAATTGTCGTCGATGGAACCCTTGAACGGCGTCATCCAGATCGTCGCCATGGGCCGCTCGTCTCCCTATTGCCCAACGACGATTTGAAGCTCCAATTTTACCATCTCCATTGAGTACTTGACGACATCACCTCCGCCGTCACCCTTAGAAGACTCTGATCGGCCCGTCCTTGAAATTTGGTCACTGACTGCCACTTCACGCGCTCCACGCGCCGCTGTGACTCTTTGAAAGTCTGGACAACATTTGTTTTTTTTTTTCTCTCTTTGTTTCGTGGTCAAATATGGAATGGCCACTACTCATAACATCATCTCAGATGCTACTTCTTCTTCCAGTAGTCATAATGTCACAAAGAATCTTTCTCTTTCCATCATAGGGCATAAATTCAATGGGCCAAATTTATGTCCATGTTTATTTTAGGGAAAAGGAAGGATGAGTTTCTCTATGGAGACATCAAACAACCAGATAGTGAAGATCAATCTTTTCAAAAATGAAAGATTGAAAATAACATGGTGATGTCATGTCTTATTAACACCATGGACAATGAAATTGGGTATAACTTCATGTTCTATGATTCTGCCAAAGATCTCTGGGATGCAATCAAAGAAACCTATTATAATGATAAGGATAACACAGCTGAAGTGTTGGAAATCAAAAGCAATCTACATGATCTTCGCCAAGGAGAATCTTTAGTCACTTAATATTATAATGCTTTGACTTGATTGTGGTAGCAATTAGATGTACTTGAAGAAGTAAAATAGAATTGTACCCCCAATGCAACTAAGTATAAGAAGATTATTGAAGGTGACCGAATAGTTAAGTTTTTGCTAGGCCTAAATAAAAACCTTGATGCAGTACATGGACGCATATTTGGAATGAGACATTTTCCCTCCATCAGAGAACCATTTGCAGAAATTATGAGGGAGGAAAGTAGGAAGAAACTCATGTTAGGTGAATCTAGTAATACCAACAACACTGAAAGTTCATCATTAGCATCTCGGGTTGTACAAAATGGTGAAAACTAAGGCAATAAAGGAAGGCCCTGGTGTGACTATTGTAGAAAGCCTAGGCATACCAAAGATACATGCTAAAAACTTTATGGAAAACTAGCAAATTGGAAGCCTAAATATGTTCGGGACAAAGAGACTCGAGGATTTACTGTAACATCTAGGTTAGAGGAAATATCAACCACTGAACCAACATCATTTAGCAAGGAACAAATTGAAAAGCTGTAGCAAAATGCTAAGCCAATTCTAGCCAACATCTTCATCAACTGCTTCCATTGTCAATATAGGCTTTGTGACTCAAAGAGGTAATTTTCTAACTACTTTTAAGGTCCAATTTGAGGTTCAACAATCCTAGATTACAGACTCAGGAGCCTTAGATCACATGACTAGTAATGCTTCTTTGTTCATTCAATTAAATCCATGCTCAAAGCACCATAAAGTCAAGATAGCATATGATACTCTATCCAAGGTGGCTGGTACATGGTCAATTAAGATATCAAAGGGTATCACTTTAAACTCAGTGTTATCTGTTCTAACTTTAATATATAATTTGCTGTCAATTAGTAAACTTACTAGAGACATGGACTGTATTGTTAAATTCTTTCTAACTTAATGTGTCTTTTAGGATTTGGCTTCGAGGAGAACAATTGGCAATGCTAAGGAAAGTAATGGGCTCTATCTCCTCAAGTGTGAAGATTAATCTTCAAATGGTCACTTGCTGCTAGCCAAATTGCTAAGACAAATAATGTTATGCTTTGGTATTTTAGGTTGGGACATCCTAACTTTATGTATCTTGACAAATTATTCCCTAACTTATTCAATAAAAATGCAAATATGTTTCAATGTGATATTTGTCAACTCTCAAACACACTTATAGCCATTATCTAGCTCGTCGCTACAAACTCACTTCTCCTTTTTCATTTCCATAGTGAAATTTAGGGACCCTTTCTGGTGAATAATATTTCAGGGGTTTGGTGGTTCATATCTTTCATTGATAATTACTCTAGAATAACTTGGCTATTTCTTATGAAAGAAGATTTTGAAACTAGACCAATCTTCCAAAATTTTCACTCCATGATTCAAACCCAATTCAAGACAAACATTCAAATTCTCCAAACTAATAACGGGAAGGAATATTTTCACACTATCCTTGAAAATTATTTACTGAAAAATGGGATTATCCATTAAACATCTTGTACCAACACCCCTTAACAAATTGGAATAGCTGAGAGATAATTTTCTAAGTGCTTTTAAGGTCCAATATGAGGTTCAACAGTCCTGGATTACTGACTCAAGAGCCTCAGATCACATGACTAGTAATGCATCTTTGTTCATTCAATTAAATCCATGCTCAGAGTACCATAAAGTCAGGATAACATATGATACTCTATCCAAGGTGGCTGGTACATGATTGTTGGAAGTCCCACATTACTTGGGTAAAGTCATTAAGTGTTGTATATAAGTGGGTGGCATCCCTCCCTCACAAGGCGCTTTTGTGAGGAGGAGTTAGGCCACCATGAAAATTTAACATGGTATCAGAGCTGGTAACCCGAGATTGGGACCAAGACTTATACCAAGCACAGAGAAGTGGTGTACTAGGTTCACTCCCTCCGATCTTGAGGAGGAGTGTTGGAAGTCCCACATTACTTAGATAAGGTCATTAAGTGTTGTATATAAGTAGGAGGTATCCCTCTCCTCACAAAGCCCTCTTGTGAGAAGGAGTTAGGCCACCACGAAAATTTAGCAATGATCAATTAAGATCTCAAAGGGTATCACTTTAAACTCGGTGTTATTTGTTCTTGATCTCAAAGGGTATCACTTTAAACTCGGTGTTATTTGTTCTTACTTTAACATATAATTTGTTGTCAATTAGTAAAC
>JASKGM010087723.1:0-13792 GCA_034509205.1 Ceratonia siliqua | reverse complement strand
AAATTTTTTTATTTTATTAAATTTTTTTATATTTATAATAATTAGAAGAATGAATTACAACTGAAAACCTAGACTAACGATCATTTCATCAATGTTAGACTCTACTATACAAAATAAGCCAGGTAAAAAAAAAAGAGGATATTTTGGCCATATTAAAAGAATTAAACTTTGACTAAAAGATAACGTTCAACTTTAATGGTAATTTATTTTTTACGTTTAGTTGTAACTTGTTTCTAATTTATATAGGAAGAAAGTGTATGTTTTCAAAATAAAAGAAAGGAAAGTATAATTAAAGTATCTTTCAAGGGATTAGAGAGTATTTTACTATAAAAAATATTTTATAATACACTAAATAATAGAAAATGAATTTTGTAATGTAAATTAAACAAGAAAAAATAAATAACTTTTAAATAAATTTGTTTTAAAAAAATTTCATTAAAATTTAGTTTCCACCAAATTATCCAACCGGACACAAGTTCACATAAAAACTTTTGGCGGGTCTTTCTACTTTCTTTTATCATTTGTCTCCCACTAGCAAACATGCTTACGCAAATAATAGTAATCAACAAATTGATTGGTCGAAATATGCCAAATGGCACAAATTTGTTTGAGTACTAGTTTAATGAAATAAATAAGGGACCACTAAACCACAAAGTCTATGAACTAGAGAACACCAAAATAAAGGAGAAATTGAAATGATGCCCCATCAGAAACTACAATTTCTTCTAGGGCATAGAGCTTTTCCATAGTCCAAGTGTAATCATGAAGTCTAAGAAGAAAGTATATATAATTTACTATAATAACAAAACGAGCAAAGTCTACTACCTAATCCTTGCTTCTTTTGACCTCTATATATGGACCAACTAATATGACTTCTCTTGAATCCTTTACTTTAGGAGGAAATTTGTCAAAAGTAACCATAGAAAAGGTAAAGTAGTGTCTAAAAAGATTTTTGTTGAGTTTGGTCGGTTATATTAAAATTCATTAACCTTTTTCAACCTAGTGGGTCAATGTGTGAAGGCGCACCCAAGAGACAGACAAATGTGCTGAAATTCGAGCTGAAGTTGACTTATATGATAAAATCCATAGCCATTGATTAACTTTGCTCCCAGTGGAACCTTTCCACCTAGTTCTCAATTTGAACTTAGTTGCCAAGGCTTCATTAATGGTCCTTTAGATTGCAGAACGAATTAAGCACTAAAAGAAAACATAATCTACTTGCGCTAAACCTGAGTTTACAATTTATTGCATTTGCACAAGTTTCTGTATTTAAAGAGGAAGTAGTTATAATTTCTTTTTGGTTCATTTAGTTCCGATTGAAATTTAATTTCACTTATGACTCTAATACTATTGAACTAGCTACGGCTTATTAATAAAACTTGAGTTTGGTATCTTAGCAAGTAGGTCTAATTAAGGTTTTTTTTTAAATAAAACTAATTAAATACATATAATATGACAACGTAAAGTTTTAAGAAAACTTAGGTTTGGCACCAGGTAGAAATAGTTCTAATTAAAGTGTTTTTTAACACCATTAATTAAATACATATACTATGATGAGGTAATGTTTTAAGTTAGAATAAATTATTATTTGATGTCGTCAAATGTACTGTATTACAAAACGATGTATCATAAGATTTTATTTTTCTCTTGGATTCTATTCAAAGACATAATTATAAAATCATTTGATATATCATAATTATAAAATCATTTGATATATCAAAGAAATCAGTAAGGTATCACTATAAAATACAGTAAATCTAAAAACATCTTAATAAAATTAACTTTTTTAAGTTATAATTGTGACCCAAATTACAATGACTACCAAAGAATACAATAAAAAATTGAAAAAAATTGGAAGCTATGATTACTAGTTTTAATACAGTTTCAGAACATACACAATAGTAATATTTTCTATACTAATATATAATATTATATATGCTTTTGGACCTTATGATGCCTTTATCTTATAAAATCACCTTATAAAAAAGTGCTAAAGTGAAATAAGGGTGAGACTATTGATACTCTTTTATAACTAACTTTAATTATTGTTTTCAAAATTATCCTTCAGTAATTTAATTTTTATATAAATTAAATAATTGATTAATTTACATTTACATTTACATTTTTTATTTATACTCCTAATTAATCCCAAGTGCTTATACAATTAAAATTATTATTTTGCAAATAAACAATTAATCTTTCTATCCTTCTTTCCTTCTTTTTCCTAGTATTCTTGTTTTCCACAAAGTTAAAGTCTTTTTACATACTCGAATGATAATGGCAGAACATAAAAATATCAATAAATATATAGATTTTGATGTAATATTTCATTATGATAATACAAATAGCAGCAAAAAAAATGTATATTCACATCTTGACATGCTTACTTTGGGTATTATTTTTATCTTCATACTCTAAATATGTTTAGATATGAGTATTAGTTTGTGAAGCAAGAAGTTGAAATTTTTATACGAAAAAGATGTAATCATATACTTAAGCATATTGGGAATAATTTTTCAAGGAAAAACATATTGAGAATTTATATATCTTATTTTTAATTATAGTGATTGTGAATTTGTAAATATTTTCTTAATTAGGTTATAGCAAAGCCCTCCGTTAGTCATATTTCTATCTTAAATAGATAATTTAAATATAAATTAAATAAGTATTTAAATTATATTAAAAAATAATGTAATAAAGGATAGTTCCAAAATTAATTACTACTTTTCCTATCCAAAATTTTTATCAGATAGAATAATATTTATTATTTACTATTTCTTTTCATAAATTTATAAGTGTGACTACAATTAAATTGTAGAGATTAAAATTAATTTTGTCATAAATTTATAAGTGTGACTACAATTAACTTTTAGAGATTAAAATTAATTTTTCATTGATAAAATTAATTATATTTGATAGTTATCATGCTTATTAATAAAAAAAATTTAACCATAAAATTAATTATTAAAAATTAATAGATAATTTAAAAAGAAGAATACTAAGGAAGAAGAAGATTAAAGAGATGAAATGTTAATCTATAAAAAAAGTATTTTAATTGTTTAAGTGATTAATATTAATTAGAAGTGTGAATAAATAATTAAAATATAAATTAATCAAGCATATAATTTATATAAATAAAATTAACTTTACCAAGGATAGTTTTAGAAATCCCAAATAAAGTTAATTACAAAGGAGTGCCAATAGATATTTGAAATTGTCAATAATCTCACTCGTGAAATCAATATTTATAAGCTTTAAGGGAT
The DNA here is from genome assembly GCA_034509205.1 of Ceratonia siliqua. Classification (NCBI taxonomy): domain Eukaryota; kingdom Viridiplantae; phylum Streptophyta; class Magnoliopsida; order Fabales; family Fabaceae; genus Ceratonia; species Ceratonia siliqua. Next base: position 10,529 of record JASKGM010087723.1, on the reverse strand, counting down.
AGTGAGATGGTGAGATATTATTATTATTTCATAGATAAAAAATTATTAGTTACTAATTATATTTTTTTGAGAAATTAGTTAGAGTTCTAAAATTACTTATCATTTTTAAAGTTTGAAAATTACTTAACATTTTTAAATTTTGAAAATAATATAAATAATAAATAAAAAGTGGATTGACATGCATTAATGTATATGGCTTTGGAGGTAATTTCAATAACAGATTAAATTAGTCATTATCATTCTTATATTACCTCTCTAATTTTTTCCTAACTTTTTTCCACTTTTAAAGAATAAAGGGATATATTTAAAGTTCTAAACTTATCAAATAATTTTTTTATTTAAATCCATCAATTAATTTGTTAAAGCATACTAAGATAATGAATAGTTAAAATTAAAAAAATTATTAATTAATTTTTTATTTAATAAGTGAATTAATATCTACGTTGCATCAATATCGATATGAGTATCTAATATGATATAGTATGGTGTGATACGACCAATTTCTTAAAAATTAAGATATGCGATTCATTAAGATGTTACTCAATAAAGAGCATATATGTTGGAATATCATTTATAAGATTGTTGAGATTATGGAAAAACCTTGACAATAGGACATAAATTCTCCATTGATAAATTTCAACTAAGTGGTCTTTGTAGTGAAGCTTCATACAGAAGTATTAATGTGAGGCAAGTTGCTCGGAAGTGTAGAAGTATGGTTGATATGGATAGAGTTACTGGAATGGGTGATGCAGAAGTATTGTACGTATATCAATGTCTGATACGAGTATGGTACTAATATGCTACCAACTTTTGAGTATCGATGCATCATAGATTAACATGTATGCTTAATATATTAGGACCCTAACAATAATTATTACAGTTAAGAGCCATGCTCATTAAAAACGTTTCTACAAAAGTTATGGTTAGTTATACCAGCTAGTAGGATGCATGAGCTTGTTGTGACACACAATGGTGTTACACTTTTCTAATGGCATTTATCCAGCCTCGATAATTTTGAGTATTATAATGTGTTGGCACATTTTGTCACTAAGAAAGAAGACCACCAATAGCACAAAACTTGTTGATGATGGCACACAAACCTTCGATCAAATTCTCACAAAAAAAAAGATTTTTGTCACGACTTTTGTTGTCATAAAAAGATGACTTTTCAACCTTTGGTGACTACTATAAGTCGTCACATATTCCTCACTACTAAAGGTTTTTAGTGATGACAAAACTGGATTGTTACAAAAGGACTTTCCTATCATTACAAAAACTACCTTTTATGATGATATATGATTATCTTCACAAAAGGTAGTTTCTGTAATTACTTTCTTGTCATCACAAAAATAATTTTTTGTGACGATCTAAGTATATCATCACTAAAAGTAGTTTTATGTGATAAAAATAATCATTATTGTGATGACATGCTTCCTTGTCATTGAAACTTTTTATTGTAATGACATTCTAATGTAGTCACTAAAACCTTTTTTTGTGACAACATTAACATTGTCATCACTAAAACCGTTTTCTATAACAAGAAAATCCCTTATTTGTGACGACATGCTTTGTCGTCACTGAAACAATTTTTTGTGATGATATTAGCATTGTTAACACTGAAACATTTTTTTGTGATGGCATGTTTTGTTGTCACAAAAATCCTTGTATTTTACTATAATCAACTAATACATATATTTGAACATATTATAACACAATTAAAAATATATGTTTAAAAACCACAACTTTATTGAACAACATAATATTTCAATATAAGTAACATTTGGGATTTAAAATTTAAGTATGTTCCAAATAAGGCAAAACTCAAAGTGTACAAAAACATTTATGAGTTTGGCATCTAACATAAGCATATGAAATAGAAATATCCAAAGTTCATTCATGAAATTCACTCTCTCCGTGTATTGTCCAAAGGATGCAAAGTAGAAGGAGTTTAATTAATTTGTGGATGAGAAACCTGTAATATTCAAGTTAAATAAATTAAAGGCCCAACAAGACAATGAACAATTTTTTAATCAAATAATTCAACATACATGAGAGTTCTTGAAAGTTTCTCACAATTTCTTAATAACAACTAACAATTTACAAAAACGGCATCTACATTCTCTAATAATCATCTATAAAATTAACATTTTACAAGTAAAATTCTAACCACATCACATAACTTGGATAGAAAAGTCACAGTTTTATTCAATCCTCAAATTGGATAATAGAAAAACAAGTTTTTCAAGACAAGTAGATGTACAATTAAATTAATTTAACGTGTATGCATATGATTCAAGTAGAGGAAATTTATAAAAAATTTGGTATAGTTTCCCCTATTTATTGAGCAAACCCAAGTACAAACAATGATCAAGACATAGTGGACATGTCCACATTAGAATACAAAAATTGATCTCCATGGCCAAAATACAACAAATGAATGAAACATAAATATATATAGCAATACATTAAGACTATGGAAGACTTTGGATTAATTTATGTATAATTTTACTACCATATGGAATATAGATAAGTAATTATCCCATTCATTTTGATGGAATCAACACATAGTATGATCTATTTCCATCTAAATAAACAGTTGTACTTATAAAAAGTGATGGAAGATAAATAAGCATAAGAAATGAGGGTATTACCTAAGAAAGAGAGGGAAACATGGAACTAAGACATGCTTGAAGTATAACATCAAGTTGGGAAGTAAGTTCCTCTTGTACTTCAGCTCTAATTTCTTCCTGAACTTCATCTCTAACCTTAGCATTAAACTCTTCAAGGTCAACTCTTACTTCCTCAAGTGCCTGCTGAACATCTTGTGCCCTCCCCCTTTTGATGGAGATTTCTTCCCATAACCCTTGACTCAAAAATAGCTAGATCTACTACCAAGTATTTATAATAATATGTCATCTGCAATCAAGGGAGTATCACCCTCCAAGGGAGAGGGGTTCCATACACTTTAGGGTCGTATAGAGTTACTGGCTATGGAATGTATTCATCGTGACATTTTTGTGCAAGTAGTCTTCTAACTTTTAAAGTGAAAATTATGGATATTCATTTATGTTTTCATACTCTGCATCATAAACAGGGGAACTCAGAATCTGGGTTCTCAAATCTCAAAATGTTCCATTTGAAGGGGTAATAGATTTTATTAGCCAAATTACTCTTTGAATGTGAATAAATATTCATAATAGAGTTTAATTAGAAAAGAACCATCAATGAAGACAACTAAGGAATGCTCACCCTAGTAAGGCATTAAGAAAGAGCCAAAACCAAATCGACCAGCTAAAGCTCTTTACATGGCCTCTACAACCACAAAACATACATTACGTTAATTCAAAGGCTTAAACATAGAGAAGAGAAAGGGAAGTTCATGGTGTACACAGAACTAATAGCAAAGAAACAGATTGATGGAGTAAAAAGAATACCTTTCAAAATAAAAAGCAAAAGGGGCAATGCAGATAGTAGCAACAATATGACAATAGGCAATGAGTGAAAAAATGATAGTGCCCTCAACCAATATGACTTGATTTCAAGAATCAAGAAGAAGAGAAGAGAGCAACAAGAGCAGTCGTCACCCAAAACCTAGAAATGGCGGAAAGAGTGAGGGAAACGGGTAATTGCATGCGGGAAGATGGAATAGGCTAAAAGTGTGAGGGAAAGGGGGCTATTAAGGAGGAGGGAAAAGGGCAAAGAAAATGTGCCAAAATGTGACGATAATCTAATTGTTGTTACTAAATCCAGACTTTTTTGGCACCTAATACAAAAAAAAAAAAACATCACTTTTAGTGACAATATATGATGTCATCACAAAAAATCAAGTTTTAGTAAAGCATAAAAGTCGTCACAGAAGGGTTTTAGTAATGATATTCTAATTGTCGTCACTAAATTCTTACTTTTTTGATACCATTTGGGCTCTGAAAAAAATTTTCACTTTTAGGGATGACATCATATGTCGTCACAAAAACTCTAGTTTTAGTGACGCATAAAAGTCGCCACAAAAAGGTTTTAGCAACGACATTTTAATTGTCGTCAATAAATCCTGACTTTTTTGGCACCGTTTGGATATCCAAAAAACTTGTAGTGACATCATATGTCGTCACAAAAAGTTTTTAGTGACAACAATCTAATTTTCGTTATTAAATCCTATATTTTTTAAAATCCCATATGTCATAAAATAAAATTTGACTTTTAAAGACGATTTTTTGATACTTTTATTGACAACAAATGAATATTGTCACTGAAAAGTTAAGATTTTGTGACACAATTAAAAGTCGTTATTAAAAGTTTTTGACAACTATATTTAGTGACAAAATTTAAAAGTCGTCATAGAAAACTTTATTTTAGTAACAACTTTTAAGTTTGTTACAGAAAAATCATCACTAAAAGTCAATTTACTTGTAGTGTCTCCCTAATATGAAGCCTGGCTTTTTTTTTTCCTATTTCTTTAATAAATTGGATTCCTTATGTCAATATCCAGTAGCCTGTAACAACTTTCCTGAATTAGTGGAAAAAAGAAACAAAGATTGCTGAATTTTTTGTTGAGTAAATTATTTTTGGATATTTGAAAGATTTTCAAATTTTTAGTTTGGTCCTCTAATAATATTTTTTCTCCCAATTTAGTTTTCCAATATGTATGTTTGCCTTAAAATTTCATTTTAAAACAATTCAAAGAAAAAATAATGTTGAAAATAACCTCTTTTTTTTTAAAAAATACAAATTAAATGACTAAATTGAGAGAAATAATTATTGGATTATCAAATTGAAAATTTGTCAAAGGACCAAAATAATATTTAGTCGTTCCTAATTCCCAACACATAATATTCCTGTTCATTAATTATTTATCTACACTTGTTTAATTTGCTTATTCAGTTTCTATCATAAAATATCTTGAGTCTTTATACAATTACGTTGATTACCATGTTTATCTAACATGTAATTAGATCTATAATAGTTTATTGATCCTTATTGAATTGAGGTTCTTGGATGACATGTTTATAGTTTAATTTTTGAGTGATTTATTTCATGTAGACTATTAAGCATCTACGATTTAAGTGTTTAATATTGCATTTTTATAATCGATATATTTGAATTTTTAATGTTTATTGAAGTGGCATGAACTAAGTTTTATGAATGAGTTAAGTTCTAAGTATATATCAATTCTTTTATTTGTACATTATTATTATTATTATTATTATTTAAATTTATATAATTATATGCTCATCACATTATAATATTGTAAAGTAGTGCATCACAGTACCTCGCTCGCTATAGCCTATAGTTTCAAAAGCCTTTATTGCAACCAAGTAATGACTGCTAATTACTAATGTCTTAATGTGTAATACTCCCGTATCAATTCATTCTTTTTTAGTTGTTATATTTAAATAAATTAATAATTTTATATAAAATTTATTGTCATTTAACCAACAAAAATTAATATGTAATTATTTATATATAGGATATAATATATTATTTTAAAATTAATAAAAAACACTAGTGGGGAGTTGCTAAAAATTAGCTACTCACTACTTGTTTTTTTGGCATTAAAATTTTGTTTAAAAGACTCCAAATGTTTTAAAAACTGACTGGTTATTGTGAAGAGGGTGGTGGTTCACTAGTTCGCACATAATTAAACTGTAGTCGAACCTGTGTGAATTAATTCTTTTTAATTTTATATATTATATAATATATATAGTGTAATATATTATATATATATATAATAATTAATAATTAAATAAACAAATAAATTAAATTATTAGAATGAAAGTAATCAACTAATAGATACGAAGGACCTATTTGGAAGTGTTTTCATTTTATTTTTTTTAAAATAATTTTTTAGAATAAAAACAAAAATAATTTAAATAATTTTTGTAGAATGAAAAATAAAAAACTTATTTGAGTGTAAATATTTTAGAACATTTTTTTTTAAAAGGGAAGGAAGAGTGCTTTCATTTGGAAACTCATATTTACAACTTTACCATTAATGAAAATTATTTCCTTGTTCTCCTTGTTTTCAAAGGAATTTGGGAACAATAAGAAAGGAAAACATTTTAAACTTGTTTTCAGTTTTTTGTTTTCTCAATTACAATTTTAGAAAACAATTTTTTTAAAATAATTGATAAAAATAATGTGCCAAACAAATTTTTGTTTTTGTTTTTGTAGAATGAAAGAACAAAAAAATTATTTTTAAAAACACTTTCAAACAAGCCTAATATGCTTGAAACATCATTAAATAATTCCATTACAAGTTAACCCTCATTTAAATATTTCATGCATACATAGACATACAGACTAGCTCGCTCAAACTTTGGCCAGATTTTATCCTTTTTCCATTTTTTATTTTCTCCTTCCACTTGATTTTTTTTCTCTTTCTAAAAATGTATTTTAAATCTTCCTACCTGTCACCCCTTCTTCCTCTTTATCTCACCTCCTCTCTCTTCTCTTCCTTTTCCCAGAATTCTAGCTACCTACGGACCGTATACTTCAATGGCTGTGACGGAGGCAAGGTGCTGGTGAGATTGGTGAAAGAGAGAGAAAGTGGTTCATGGAGGAGATGGTTGGTTGTGTTGCCCAGTATCTGACGGTAGTGGAACTAGATTTGTGGTGGGGAAAGGAAGAGATAGGGGAAGAGGTGAGATAAAAATAAAAAAATGAATGTGCGTATCAAGATACTAGTTCATATTATATTCATATAGGATATAATATATTTATATTTTAAAATTAATAAAGAGAGATAGTGTGAAGTTACTAAATAACAACCCACTATTATTTTCTCAAATTAAAAATATGTATAAAAAACTCCAAAGATACTAATTATTCAGCAACATATAACATTTTTGTATAATTTGCCATACATAATAGTATAAATGTAGATATAAATAATTAATTTTCTGTCAAATTTTTCAATAACATTGGCAAGAAGCATGCTACTGCTAGTTGAATGAAGAATAAGAGTAATAATTGGAAAAGAAAACCCTAAATATTGATCGAAGTTCTAGGCTTTCAACTAATAACCAAATATATAATTTTGCATAAAATTATGGTTTATTCCTTGTAATTTGGATCAAAGTTAGCTTATCCCTATAGTTTAAAGTGCCTTATTCGACTTCTCTATGATTTGTAATTTGTTCTCACTTATCTTATGATATTCGTTGACATATTTATAACATAATTAACTACATAATTACATATGATAAATAATTTGTATAGTTGAAATTAAGCATATTTGGGACGGTAGGAAAATGCCACTCATAAAGAATGGGCGGGATCCACACAGAGGGGCAGATCCCACACACAAAGGTGGGCCCACAACCACTATTGTGATTGGTGGTTTAAGCTATCGTCCCATGTTTTTTACATATATGATAAAATTTTGTAGGCCATTGACATTGCTAGGACTAAGCTAAGATTTAGAAATTGATACCATCTTAATCCCAACAATATTCTTAGAACATGATGAAAGTATTCAAGATATAAATATAACAAACTTTTAACAATATTGTCATTCATCATTTTAAGGTTAAATTATTCAGTAGATCCTTAGATCGATTTTTTGAGAATTTTTAAATAGGTCCCTATATTTTAAAAGTTTGTAAATGGGTTCCTATAATTTTAATTTCCTAATTGGGTTTCTCTCATTAGTGATATATTTGTGCACCATTTTTTTGCGTTGATGTCGTACATAGTGTGCACACGTAATAAATACTCTCTTGTTACATCAACACACACATATATAATTTGGTCCTTATAACGGTACATAATGTGCACACGTGACAGAGACTCAATTGTCACATTAACATACATAAATATAATCTGATCCTTATAATTTCATTGAATTTTCAAATATGTCTCAATGCACACTATGTGCCACGTTAGAATGAGAAAGCGGTGTCATAAACGGATCACTAATAGTAGGGACCTAATTAAGAAAATAAAAATTATAAGTATTCAATTATAAACTTTTAAAATATAGAGATCTATTTAAAAATTTTGAAAAACTACAGAAATTTGATCTTAATATCGCGCTTGTTGAGTATAAATTCATAATTTCCATTATTTTTAACTGATTTTTCTACTTTAATTGAACAGTGACCTACCTTATGTTAGTCTTGCGCCCTGCAAGGACTACAGTCTCAGCCAAGGCATTTTGGTGTTCAGGATGGCGATTTTCGCAGGCGCCAAAGCCGGTGTTCAAGTTGATTCTTGAAATTCAATGTTTGCCACTACAATATGTAAATCGCCAAGCTATCATGGATATGTCGGCCAAAACAATAACCAACCTGGCAACCCAATTGTAATGCCACTGAAACAGGAAAAAGCAGTTCAACTAGCAACCACTGTGCCATCTTCTGTTTATTTTGGTACATTTCAACCTTGGTGTCCATTGAAACAACCATCTTAGCGTTTTCCACGTGTTGCCCATAAGATAATCTATACAGATTTGAATTCTTTAGATCTTGAAGGATACGGAATGGGAAATGAGGGAGAGAGTGTTTTAACAAAACATTCAAGCATTTTTTTTTTCTTCTTTTTTTTAAATAGGAAGAAAATGATAGATTTTAATCCAATCCTCCAACTTCTAAGTTTTCAAGTCTTCTAAAGTGAAAAAATGTTAGACGAGAAATTATATATTTACTAATTATATTATTTAGTTCTTTATAAAACTTTAATTAAGCTTAAGACAAATTAAAGTACTATTCTTATTATTATTGTTTTAGTAAATGATAAATATTTTAAATATATTATATTAAGATTTTTTTTTGTAAAATAGTAATATTTTTAAGGGATAATATAAGTTTTGGTCTCTATAGTTTCATTCATTTTTTATTTTGGTCCCTGTAGTTTAATTTCGGTTAATTAAATTCTTATAGTTTCAAAAAAATTTCATTTTGGTTCTTATCGTTAAATTGATGTCTGACATGACAGTAAAATATATATGTTGTAACTCACATGTCTGACATGGCAATCCTAATAAATTTTTTTTCATGTTCGTCTCAGCTCTGAATAAGAAAATTGTGATTCTCTACCATTAAAGACTCAAAATTGGCCAATGTCATCATCTCACCCTTAATTGTTTTGATGGCAGAAACAAGAACATCAAAGCCACGAATGCCTGTGAACCCACCATCATTTTAGAAGTGGGGTTGATGGCTATAAATTTCATTGACAAGAAAAACACTTCTCTATTAATATTATGTTTAACAGAGAAAATGAAGCATCTTTGTTGATACTAAGGAAGAAGCATAAATGAGAAGCAAAATCACTTTATATTGATTCAAGAACTCTAACAATTATTTGATACAGCCCATATATATATATATATATATATATATATATATATATATATAACTCATGCATGATTCTAGATTGCTAAAAAATGTTTATTGTAATTTACATATTCTGCTAACAAAGTATAGTGATACGCCTCCTATGGAAGGCCTATGCGCCACAATACTTAATGGAGCTTCCTTAGATATTTCGGCAATCTGATCTACTCAACCCGACAAATTTAATTTTGATCAGTCGAAGATGAATCTGTGTTGCTCGAGGTACTGTTCTACATCATCTTCTAACAATCCTGTTCTCCTGATATCGGGTAGCATTTTGAGTGCATATTTTATAGAAAAATCGAGTTTCAAACAACAATCTTTCTTCTTATTTGCAGTATGCATGCTTGGAATAAATAGAAATAAGAGACTAGATAAAATGCATAAAATAAAATGAAATTAATACTACAAGAAATAAGGCCTTTGAGCCACTTCTATTGCCACTAAAAGTTAAATTGTTGCCATAGTAGGTCGTTAGTGGTGACTTTCAGTTGCCATTGTTGCCCAAGAATTTTAAAATATTATTTTTGTATTTTGATGATGCTTAATTATTTTGATTAAAATATTATTTGAATTTTGAAATAGGTTGCTTGTTTGAATAAGTAAATCTTTCATATTTTTCAATGTAATCATTATAGAAGATTTAAAGGAGAAAAAGTTATTATTGATATTTGTGAAAGTACAACCACTTTTTCTTGAGCTTTGTGTTGTGCAGAAAAGTTAGAAAAGCAATATGAAAAAGTAGATTGCATGTTGACTTATGAAGTGCCTTTTCAGAATATTTGAAGTGGAGGAATATCAGATAAGTCAAATGATCAGGCAGAATCAACAAAGCATCCTACTCGTTTAGCCAAAGCTTACTAAAAGACAAAACCAACGGTTACATCACAATTACATCTCAAAAGTGAACATTGCACACTACTCAGTACAATGTCAAAAGCTTTGCAACGTTCATATCTCTCAAAGATTATAAGAAGATTATTTTAGAAGCTTTAAAAAAAAAAAAGAGAGAGAGGAAGAACACTTTAATCTTGCATACTATTCATCATCTTCTACAACTCTTCTTGCGCTATATCTGGAATATCCACTCTTCTCTTAGAGAGTTATTTTGAGAAGCTCTTTGTGAGCGTTTACTCTTACTTGTGAGAAGTTTACTAGATTCTTGGTAGAAAAATCTAGTGGTTTGGGATTGTAAAA
>JASKGM010087711.1:0-47175 GCA_034509205.1 Ceratonia siliqua | reverse complement strand
AGAAAATGCATCATATATTAAAATATATGTTTTACAAAAATAAATCGTTCTCTTGCATAAGATAAAATACATACTAACCTTGATTTGCCGTAGATATCATGTCAATTGTAAGAGGATAAAAACACACAATTAAACCTAAAAAGATAATTTACCATATCATATATTAAAATATTAAAATTTATAAATGATATAACACAACTAATTAAACAAAATTCTAAATGAAATAACATAAAATCACCTCAAATTAAAGTGCTGCTTTCCTCTCTTTTAATGACTTGAAATCATCAATAATAGATTCAAAAGTAAAATTTTCTTTCAATATAAATCATTATGCTATCTGCAAAAAAATCATCTTCTATCTTGTTATACAACCTTGTCTTAATTACTCTCTTTACTAAAAACGAGCGTTTTGTTGTAGCTGTATTAACTAGAAGAGTCATGATGAGATGAATCAATCAATCAATCAAGTAATATGGATGATTTGAAGCATCAATAATAAAATATTGAAGTTGAGATTTCAAAATCATCTTCTCTTGCTCGGTGAAATCATCATAATAGTATTTTCCTATAAGAGTGCAAATATTATCAATATTGAAAGCTTTATAAACATCTTGAGGAATTAAATGAGAGCTAAGTGTCAACAGTGCCAATGTTTTTTCACTAAAGTTATTATTTAACTCAAGCAATTACTTATCTATTGTAACTAGAAACATTTCCACTCTATAATAGTGTTCCACTGTGATATGATCTTTTTGGTAACTTGAGCGCCATTGTTATGCTATAAAAGGAGCATTAAAGTCAGGAACATCAATATAATGTTACTCACAAAAAAATATCACATTTTTCAACAAATCTTGCTAACCATCATCTCGCAACTTTTGAATGAGAACTTTTGTAGTATGAATTAAATTCATTGCATTAACTATATCTTGAGATTGTTCCTGCAAAGGTTGACATAGAATATTTGTTATTCCTATTATCTCTTTCATTAAATGTAGAATAAATATAAACTTAAATGAGATTAAAATATTATAAGCAGCATCAGCATCCTTTCTTTGAGAATAAGTTGATCCATCAACAATAATCTTTTAAAAATAGAATAAGTTGCGGCAAACATATTTATCATACTACAAATTAAATAATAATGAGAGCCTCAATGAGTATCTGCAGCCAGTTTCAAAGTGTCAATTTAATTTTTCTCTTTATTAGTTTCAAGTTCACCAATCTTAAACAAATGTGCAATTTCATCTAACTTAGCAGCTTGCAACTCATCATGTCGTTTAGTAGCTGAACACATAATATTAATAATAATAATCAAATTTGAGAAAAACTGATGAACTTTAATAATTTCTCTAGAAGCAGCAACCAATATAAGTTGTAATTGATGGGCAAAACAATGCACATAGTATGCATAAGGATAATCCTCGAGAAATAGTCCTTGCAATCCATTTCATTCCCCTTTCATATTACTAGTTCCATCATAACCTTAACCACGACTATTAGAAACATCAAGACTATGTTGAGAAAAAGCAGCACACAACTCTTTTTTAAGGTTTAATGCTGTAGTGTCTTTAACATGTACAAGATCAAAAAATCTTTCTTGTATAAAACCACTTTGATAAACAAAACTCAAAACAATAGCCATTTGCTCCCTTTGTGATTCATTAACAATTATGCAAAACTTAGAACCCTCAATTTCTTCTTGAATGTGATCAAAACTTTACTTGAGAGGATATGCAAGATTTCCTTTTGAATTGTATATGAAGTATACTTGGAATTATAAGGTACATTTTCTAACACAACTTTTGCAACTTCATCATTATAAGATGCTTAGAGTTTTATCATCTCAAGAAAGTTACCCATGTTTTTTAATTCTAAAGTTTCATCATGACTTCGGAAAGCACAAGCTTAAAATGCTAACCAACAAATAGTATCAATAGAGGTCTTAAGACATAGTCGGTTCATCAAAATCTGATTTGAACTTTGCACATTTAATGATATTCTTGATATGCCCAAACTAATTCAATAAGTTTTCACAAGCTTTCACTGCTTTATGATGTGGTGAGCTAGGGTACTCTACTATATGTTTGAAAAAATCACACTTTTTCCATCATTAACTTTTTTCCAAGCATGAAATCCATTAATAGTAAAAGTATCTACTTTAGCACATCCATTTGATTTTGGATTAAAGATAAAACAAGGGAAGCAATAAGTAGCATTTGTAGTAGGATAATACTCTAACCAAGAAAGAAACATGCTAAACTAACTATAGATAAATCTTGGATTTTTATTTCCAGTAAGAGGATATTTGTAAGTGTAGGTTAGTATGGACCCCATTTTAAATAAGCTCTTCAGACTTCATTTCTTTGGTTTATAGGATATTGCCATATTTGACAGTGTTTACCCAGGTCATGCTCCACCAAAGAATTAATTCAAATTCATCATAAGTAACCTTCAAAATCTTAGAAGGTTATTCTTCACATTCACATAGTGGAGTTGGAGCATTATCAAGATAATTCTTTTTAGTAGGTGAAGATGTACAAGCTATGTTACTTTCCTCTTTGTCACTAGCCTTTCTTTTGAAAAATGAATCAATTTTCTTACTCTTCACAATTATGCTATTTCAAGATAAACTTATCACTTTCAAAACAATTCGATTACCTAAAAATTATTTAAATATAATTCAAAAAATTATAAAAGTTCTCATAAGCATAGGCAATTAAGCACAATAGCCATGATATTAAGTATTAACCAAAAACAATTCTCATAAGCATGATAACCATAGGCCTTAAAAAGAGAATCAATGAAAGGAATAAAAATTTCTAAATAATTCCAAATTTTAACTTTCCCACCACACATTTTAACTTTGGTTCACCTCAAAAAGTCAAAATGCCAACCATAATTCAATGATGTAATAGGTAAACAAAATGGACCACAAGTCCGCAACTAATATAATAGTTAAATAAATCAAGAAGTTATCACACAAATCACACTTTAGCCTTACTAAACCCACTAATGGACAAACAAATATAAATCAATTTCAACTTTCAACCTTGCAAATTGCAATAAATAAACAAAATGGACCACAATTTCACAACTCACTCAAATTATTTACAAATAAATTTAAATAATGGAGGGACCACTATAAAAAGAGAAAGCAATAATTTTTAGGGTAAATATGCTAGACAATGAAGTATTCAACATTGAAAGAACAGAGAAAGAGTCAAAGATACTAACCTACTATCCATTGTCCACTGTCCACACTCCAGAGTTCAAGAGAACTCGTTAGTCCTTGTCAAGCTTGTACAATTGCACTCTTCCAAGTTCCAGCCAGTCAGCTAGAGTCGTTCCACTTCCACAACTCCCACATTCCAGTCTTCCTAAACAATGAGAGCATTGAGATTTGAGAGGTGTTTCAGTTCAAGTCCAATACTCCAAGACAGACAAGTCTTCAAATTTGATTTCAATTGTTCAATTTTTGAGTCATTACGTGGCAGCATGTGTATGATTTGCATGTCTTATACTCTTTTTTATTTTTTGTTCATATAGAAATTAGTTGTATTTGTATTATTTATTTATTTTTTCATTATAGAATTTAAAAAAATATTTATAATATATTTGTTTGTTACACTTCTCTTACAAATTCATTTTTAACTATTGATATATTATAAAAAAATTACATAACAAATAATTTTTTAAAAACCTAATTATATAGCAAATTTTTTGGAGGGGAAATTATTTAAAAAATTATTTTATTACAAAAAAATTTTTACATATTTTTTTTTGGGCTTTCACCCCCTATGTCTACACAAAGGTCCACCACTGGACATGAACATAGAGGAAAGTTGCTTATGGTTCTAGTTGCTTTAGCAATTTAAACAATAGAATCTGCTGTAGTGAATGCTCAAAAAGATATATCTTATTTCTTTTGCCTAAATTTGAATCAAGACGTGAACAAAAATTTCAAACTTTCTATGTCAATTTCTTTACGTTGATTCAAATTTCATATTCAACCTAAGCTTTGTAATAATAGAAATTCTAATATATCTATTTGAGCACCTACAAAAAAACTACACAAGTTTAGTTGTCTTCATAGGAGTACATAAAGTCCCTTAGCACACTAAAGCTTCTTGTCACTGATATCTATCAATTCTTTCATTTGACATTCTTTTGATATGTCAGTAAGAAAAATCTTTGAACAATTTTGATTCTTGCAATTTTCAAAGTAAGGTAGGAATTATGATTGAAATTATGGCCTAGTTGCTTCTACTGCCTCACATTAGCAAATTATCAACATTTGGAAATATATATTTTTTTTGAGTGAGGGGTGGTGGTGATTCAATAGAGTAAATATGATGGGTCAAACTTGGTCATGATTAGTTCTTGACTGTAGTTCCACCTTTTTGACAGTTTTGAGTATATGCTTGAAAGTATAGCCCATCAAACAGAGGTCATTGGTTTCATTTTTAGTTGTGGGGCATAAAAATGAACATATTGATTTGGATGATGAATTTTGTGTTAGAAATTTTTTTGTATATATACTTATGTAGCATTTGGAGATGTGGTAGCTTTTGATACCACTTATCTTACCAACAAATATGACATGCCATTTGTTGCATTTGTTGGTGTTAATTATCATGGCCAATCAATATTAATTTCTTAACTTATCTTACATAGGTGTGCAACGTTAGTCAACTCAGTTAGAGTGATGGAAACAACCTCAGTTTAGGATACTCTTTGACATTCAGAAGTGGCGATATATCCGTTGATCAATTTCCTATGGTTTGTGTAGTTAAACTAGTGAATATTCTAATAATGAATGTCTCAATATTTGTATAATTGTCAATCTTTAGCTTATTTTGTAAATGATTACTAATTTCTTAACTTCTCATACATAGGTGAGCAACATCAGTCCATTGAGTCAGAGTGATTGAAACAACTTGACTTGTGTCCCTGTTCCAAGTGTGAAAAATTTTCAGATTTGATGTACTGGTTGCCATGTATATAGGCATTTTTTTTTTGAAGGTGTATATATATATATGTATATAGACAAGTCAATGTTGTCATGTATATAGTTACTTTTTTTGAAGGTGTATATAGACATGTATATAGATAAGTCAAGGTTGCCATGTATATAGGCACTTTTTTTGTGTCCTCGTTGCCATGTATATAGGGTATATGGGCATTCGAAATCATTGCTTGTAAACTTTGCAAATTAATGAACAACTTTTCCCATTTCATCTATACACAAGTGTATTATTACATAATTCAATACAAAAATAATACATATTTCATCCATTGATAAGAGTATCATTACATAAATTCATTACTAAAGGTCGCAATATATATTTCATCCACCAATTGCATTCACTACATATTTCATCTATATATCCAAGCTTTGAGGTGCTTCCTTGTATAACAATCACAAAGAACCATAAAAACACTTTGATCCACCACCATAAAATACATGACCTTTAGGAAGGTAGTTAAAAAGGAAATCTTCAAAGCCTTGGGAAATTTGAAGGGCTCTTTGAACAAATGCAAATTTTCTCCCACCAACAAAGGTCATTAAACTATGGACTAGGTTAGCCTGTTAAAAGATGTGCAAGTGGTCACTCTTTCCATATTGGAGTCATTGTTGAAGTTTATCTTTGGGCCAACATAATCAAAGCCAACCAATTGGTCTTTGGTTTCCAAGCTAATGCACAACAAAAAGGTTGCTTGCACACCAGAAGCATATGAGAATGAATTTAGCAATATACACAAAAAAATGTGAAATTGCAATTTTAGGCTGCACTGTAAATATACAACATAAACAAGACATAATTTACACATTTGATATATAAATCAATATTAAAGGAAATTAAAGATACTAACCTGAAGTTCTTTTTCACATGTTTTAAGTCTTTTTGTGTAATCTTTCACTTGTAAAAAACATTTGTATAGTTAAAGATTATTTGCCCAAACCCAATGTCAGCATTCATAAATTTCATATTACAATGATGATTCCAAGTAGCTAATGTATAACTATTTTGACTGGTGACTACATCTGACGATATAAAGTGCGTTTCTTTGCATTGATCAAAGCATCCTCGAGTTTCTGCAGTAGTTAACATATTCTAGGTCAGAAAAGCCGATTGTGTTCAAGGTCAAGCAAATAAATGTAGCAAATTAATGCTTGGAAACAAGGGGGAATACACCCCAGAATGCTTTTATAAATCCATAACAAGAAGTTGTTTCTCTTCCAACTTCTCTTCCATTTGAGAAACTTGACAAGCCAATAAATTTAAATTTCCTGAATTATAAACACAAATGAAACAAAGATAACAAATTAAAGCCTAAAGCATTAGGGTTAGAAAGTTTCTTAATCATTTAAGTAAGTGTTACCCCAAAGCAACATTTAGCAAGAATTGAATTCTAGGATACCTTGTATGAAACCGACCAAATATACTTTTAATATATATATTACACACTTTAAAATTTCCCTTTAATTTTCCATCTCAATTATTAGTGATATCAGGTAGACGCACTACTTAACAACCTAAACTGGTACTTAGCATTCAAGGATAAGATTGTTCAATTTATAGTTCAATTTCAAATAACATCCCATATGAGCACTTATCCATATGCATGTACATTGTGTGTGTGAGGGCTTGGCCTTGCAGGAATACATTCAAGATATTTTGAAGAACAAGTTTGATTTGGTAACCAAACATAAATGGAAGTTAAGCCAAACACAAAGCAAGTCAGGAAAATACCATAATAGGTAATGCAGTCCCAAATACCATGGGGAATCATTTTCCATAACTTAGAATTCTTAGATAATTACCTAAATCTTAGCCCAATGTTCATAAGTAGAATAATGATCGCAAAATTTTTCTTGAGTCAAATGCCTGTAATGAAAGAATTCTTCTGTTATATCCTTTATTTGGCGAGCAACGATGGTAGGTAGGTACATGATAATACCAACCTTTAAAAGTAGAAGTAACAACCCAACCATTCTACACATTATTATATATATGTTAAGTCATGGTAAATCATTAACTAAAACCCATAATGATAAATTATCCAACATATATAACTACATTAATAATCTATCAACGACATGCTAAACTAGGAAAAAAATGAAACCAAAATGGTCATTAACAAGAGAATAAACAAAGAGTATTTAGCTGTAATTCATTCCAAAGCTTGAAATTTGAAGTAATGACAGGTAAGAAGACTATTGTAAACTGAACAAAATTAAATCCAAGTAGCAAATTTATGCTTGCTCCAAGAAGACCCCAAGTTTAAGAAATTAAATTAATTTTGTAGACAAAATTACCCATTAATGCTTGATAATTGCCGAGGCTATCAAATTATATTCATTTATAACCGATTCACCAAAACTACTTGTAGTATAAGGTAACACCGGGTCGAGCCCTTGGATCACTCTAACTATACAATCAAATCAAGAGGTTAACAAATATGGGGATAGGGTTTTTACAAAACTAATTATCCGAAAGTAATTAAAATGGTGGACTAAATTAGGAAAACAACCAATCCTAGGGAATTAACCGATCTTGATTTTTAATCTATCCTTGATCACTATAGACTCATTTGATCATTAACTAAATTCTTGGTCTTAGATCACATCAAGATGCCTCAAGATGATCCATGGATCCACTACTAAATAAGCATCCAGAATTCGACCAATCAAGGCTAGACAAATTAAGCATCCATCTAAACCCAAATTAACCTAAAAGCTAGTATCCAACAAGCTAACCAATTTATCAAACACCTTTAATACCTTGTTTAGTCTTTGTAATCTTCTTTTAATATATGATAATTAAGTAGTTGTCATACGAACATTTTATTCAAATTAAGCAACACAATCAGAATTAAACAAAGAGGAGGGAAAGAAATTTGATTAATACTTGAATGCAGAAACAATTAAAATAGATTCTCAAGATTAGGCATCAAGATGTCAATCCCTAGGATTGATTAAAGGTTATAGCCCTCCATGTATAGGACGGAAGAATTACATAAAAGTAAGAAAGCTTAAAGAGAAAAGCTAAGCAAGAGAAAGAATGAAACACAACTAATCAGCTCTCTCCCCTTTTGCTGCTGTCTCGCCTTATAAGTGTCTTTAAAAATATATAATTCAAGTTTAACACTAGGTTAGAATTAATCTCCTTTATCTTAACTTTAATTGAACACCTAGTTTGCCTTAATCGGGCTCAGGATGATAGAGGTAGGTCCAATTTACTCTTAACAGCTCTCTAGACTCATCAGCTGATTTGAAGGGTGCGAACATCATCATAACGCCACCTTTTGGATAAGTGATCTTCACAAGAATTGAATTTTTATGTCTCAAATGTCCAATGTCACTGGTTTTAGCTCTATATGATACCTACAACCTAATTTATGGCCTAATCTCTGCATACTCTCCAGGTTTTAGTGACAGCATCTCTGTTCTGACTTCCAGGTTTTAATATGGCCCCCTAGACATCCAATTCAGCCTTGGAACTCTGCAACAAAGTTGTAAAGATTTCGCTTAGCTTTCCTACAAGGTAAAATTCATGATTATCAGATGTCTAGAACCTAAGTTATGCACAATTGGAACCCAAACTTATAAAATGTGGCTAAGCCCAACCATTTAAGCACATAAGAGGTTTAAAAGACTAAATATGAGGGTTAAATAATGCATAAAAATTGTGTTTATCAAATTTCCCCACACTTAGTTTTTGCACGTCTCGGGTAAAGTAGAACTTTAGCATTAGGACACAAGGAAAAACAAAAACTCAAAAACTAAAAACTCCAGAGGACTCACTTTCCAATAATATTTAGGAATTTAAAAGTCCATAAGCAGAAGATTAGGCAAGGATTCAAGGGGTCAAAGCATTCATGAGGTAACACTTCTTCACATCTCAAACCAACAAACAAGGTAGCTTCAATTAAAAAACATGAATTAAGAATGATAGATCCTTGTAAGATACACTATCTATCCCTCAAGTGTTTGAAAGGTAGGTGTTTCACTTAATTAAACCCATGAGACAAAATGCACTACCATAGGCTTGCTTATCTTCTACTTCTCTACTACTCAAACATATGCACACACAAACTAAAAGGACTTTATTCAAGGTTGTACTAGGGCTAAGGTAAGGGAAGGAAACAATATGGATATGACAAGCTAAATACCTAAGAGGATAAAAGAGCATTGGGGGGAACTCAAATAACAAGCATGAAATTTTACCCCAAATCCATGTATGTAAAGCATATTCTTCTTCTATATTCGTTCCTTTTTCTTTTCTTTCACAATCTTCTTACATTTATTCTTTTTTTCTCACCAATCACTTTGCATATTGTACATCAATTTGCATAACCTCTTCGTTTGTACTATTAGTTGGCCATAAGCAAAAGGGTTCCTCCATGAACATGAACCAATGCTCTCTCATTCCCTAAGGTAAGGTAAAAACATGGTTTTTCACATAGGCATATAATGAGCTAAGACAAGGGATAGCTAAATAGGCTCATGGGGGTTAACCAAAAGGAAATGATGCAAGGTTAGTTATTTGGCCAAAGTAGCTAATTCAAGAAATAATGCCTCAATCATGTTTATGTATGTAAGTAAAAATGTAGCCTAAAAAAGAATCAAAGCAAGTTCTAGAGTGATTAATTTCCATTAGTGAAAATCACACAAGAAAGAGGAGAATGACACAAATGCTAAATCCATCCATTAAAAGGCTCAAAATCTCACAAGGCATGTATCTATCAGACTCAATCACTACTCCAATATCCAAAAACAAAGTATGTGAAATTCAAGAAGGAAGATAATTTATTCAATCATGCTATGAATCTTAAATTTCAATTTCTTTCAAACTTACAAATGTCACAAATCCCAAAATATCATTGGAAGGCAATTTAAAAATAGAAAAATTGACAAAAACAAAAACAGTAAGAAAAAACTGATAGCAACAGTAGAAAACAGCAGAAATAGAAAAACAGAATCAGAACAGTAACAGAAATAAAATAGAAAACATAAAACAGAATGTAAATTTCTCCACCACACTTAATTTCCACATTGTCCTCAATGCAAAGCTCAAAAAGCAACATCCCCCAATTATCATCAAGCAATCTAGGCCAAGTAAAATAAATGAGTGAGAGAGAGAAGAAACATCATTATTAAGCGAGGTAGATGGCTTCCTATAAGTGGACCTCCTCCAATATGACCTCTTGAGCTCCCTCATAGAACTGCTTAAGGCGGTGTCCATTGACTTTGAAAGCTTTGTTAGTTACCTCACTTATAATCTCTACTACACCATAAAGAAAGACCTTAGTGACTACAAATAGACCAAGCTACCTAGAACGGAGCTTGCCGGGTATGAGCTTGAGGCGGGAATTATAGAGGAGAACTCTTTGGCTAATGGAGAACTCATTCCTTGTCAACATCTTATCATGAAGAGGATTGGTCTTTTCCTTGTAGATCCAGGAGTTCTCATAAGCGTCCAATCGAAGCTCTTCAAGTTCTTGTAGTTGGAGTTTTCTTTGGGATTCGGCTTAGTTAAAGTCAAAATTACACTTCTTTACTACTCAATATACTTTGTGTTCAATCTCCACTGGAAGGTGACATGCTTTACCAAATACTATCTAGTAGGGGACATCCTAATAGGTGTCTTGAAAGCAGTCCTGTAAACTCAAAGAGCATCTTCAAGCCTCAGGCTCTAATCGTTCCTGTTAGGTTGGATAGTTTTCTCAAAGATTTGATTGATCTCTCTGTTTGAGACTTCGACCTGCCCATTTGTTTGGGGTTAGTAAGGTGTGGAAACTTTATGCAAGATGCTATATTTTCTCATCAAAGCCTTCATACTTCGGTTGCAAAAGTGTGAACCTTGGTCACTAATTATACCCCTCAAAATACTAAATCTGCAGAAAATGTGTGATTTAAAAAAATGTACAACAATTTTAGAATCATCAGTCCAAGTGGTTTTTTCATCCACCTATTTAGATACATAATCAATAGCCAACAATATGTAAACAAAACCAAAAGAAACAGGAAAATGTCCCATAAAGTCAATACTCCATACATCAAAAATCTTACAAAATAGCAAAAGCTATTGGGGCATCTCATTCCTGTGAGAAATACTCCATGTTCTCTGGCACTATTCATAAGACTTACAAAATACGTTGAGGCCCAAAATGCCCACCACATACAAGGGCATGATCGAAACTAAGATCGGATTAGAACTCATGATTAGGCACACATCTCCTAATAACTTGGTTACTACAAAACCTCCACAGGTAAAGACTATCTCCACATAATACTTAGATTCATTTCTCAATTTATCATTTTGAACCCTAGTAAAAGATGCAGGAGAAACATTTGCAACCAAGAAATTTACCATATTGACAAACCAAATGTAGGTGACCTTACTTTGCAACTGTAAAAGTTACTCATCAGGAAAAGAGTCATGGATGGGAAGAAGAGATGAGACTCTTTCAATCCTGCTCAGGTGATTAGCCACCAGGTTCTTTGCTTCACTTTTATCTTGGATCTTGATGTCAAACTCCTAGAGCAACAACATCCACCTAATCAATCATGGCTTAGCCTCAGGTTTCTTCAAAAGAAACTTCAGAGCTGCATAATTAGAAAACACCACAACCTTAGAACCAAGTAAATATGATCTAAACTTATTTAGTGCAAAAACAATAACTAAATGTTCTTTTTCTGTGATTGTGTAATTTGCTTGAGCAATATCCAAAGTTCTCAAAGCATAGTAGATTGCATGGGAGACTTTGCCCACTCTCTGTACCAAGACAACTTCCACAGCATAGTTAGAATCATCGCACATAAACTCAAATGGGAGTGTCCAGTTAGATGGCTGGATGATAGGGGTACTGGTCAAAGCTTGCTTCAGATGATCTAAAGCTTCCTTATATTTATGGTCAAATAGAAACTCCATATCTTTTTACAAAAGGTTGGATAGCGGAAGGGCTACTTAGCTGAAATCTTTGATAAAGTGCCGATAGAAACTTACATGTCCAAGAAAAGAATGAACTTCCCTTAAGCATGTGGGGTAAGATAAGCAGGTAATGACATCTATTTTCATAGGATCTACCTTAATTACCTCGATAGATATTACATGACCTAAAACTATACCCTACTCTACCATGAAATGACATTTCTCAAAATTTAGGACAAGGTTACTTTCAATGCATCTATGTAGCACTCTAGATAAACTATCTAAACAGGAATCAAAAGAAGAACCATATATAGTGAAATCATCCATAAATACCTCTATGCACTCCTCTAAAAAATCAGAGAAGATACTGACTATGCACCACTAGAAGGTACCAAGGGCATTGTAGAGGCCAAAGGCATCCGGCTATAAGCAAAAGTACCGAAGGGACAGGTGAAATTGGTCTTCTCCTAATCCTTAGGTGCAATGTGGATTTGAAAGTAACTAGTGTAGCCATCCAAGAAACAGTAATGTGATTTCCCAGCCAAGCGCTCTAGCATTTGATCAATGAAAGGTGGGGGTAATGATTTTTCCTAGTGGCCTGGTTGAGCCTCCAATAGTTAATGCAATCTCTCCAGTTGTTCTGCACTATGGTAAGGATTAACTTATTCTTCTGATTTGCTACCACTGTAACATCGAATTTCTTTGGGACAACCTGCACTAGGCTCACCCAGTTGCTATCAGATATGGGATAAATTATGCTAACCTGTAGTGGGTTGGTCACTTTTTTCTTTACCACATCTAGAATCAGAGGGTTCAGTCTCCTCTAGGGCTACCTCATTGGTTTAGCTCAATCTTCTAGTAATATTCTATGCATGCATCTAGAAGGGTTAATACCAGGGATATCCACAAGAGTCCATTCAATGGCTTGCTTATGCTCTCCCATAATCTGTAACAATTTCTCCTTCTGTTTAACAAGGAGGTTCTTAGCCACAATTACAAGAAGCTGTTCATCATCTACCAAGTATGCATCTTCAAATGCTCAGGCAAAAGCTTTAGCTATAGTATTGGTGGTTACACTATAAAAGAGAGTAATCTAAGGGGCTACAATATTTCTACAAACTGAGTATCCTTATAATCAGCTGCTGCTGCATAATCTGTAGACATAGGATCATTATTTCTAAAAAATGGAGAAATTTCAACATAAACAACATATATCATATCACCATCACAAACAGTACATGAGTGGCACTAAACTAAGTCATCTAAACCAATACAATCAGGAAATTCAGCGCATAACTCATCATATATATCATCGACTAAACCATCAAGTAATTCAATATGAAAAATAGAATGCTCCTCTGTGGGATACTTCATAGCATCAAAGACATTAAACTGAATAATAGAGTCTCCAAACTCTATGGATAGAGTTCTTGCATGTACATCTATTTTGATTTTCATTGTTTTGAGGAAGGGTCTCCCTAGAATGAATGGAGCCTTGCTAGATAGTGATTCTCCCTCCATATCTAGAATATAAAAATTTGCAAGAAAGATCAACTCATCAACCCATACCAATGCATCCTTAATTACTTCAGTTGGGTACACACTGCTCCTATTAACTAAGTGAATCACAACACTTATAGCAAGGAAAGGTCCAAGTCCAAGAGATTGGAAAACAGACATAGGCATTATATTAATGAAAGCACTTAAATTTAGCATGGCATCGTCAAATCTGTAATTGCCTATAATACATGTAATTGTAAAGGTCTCTAGATCTTTGCATTTCTAAGGCATAGGCTTAATGAGGACTAAAACATTTTGGCCTATACTAATTCTTTCATTACCCATTAGCCTCTTTTTGTGGTTGTATAATTCTTTAAGAAACTTGGCATATTTTGGAATTTGCTTAATTGCATCCAATAATTGAATATTAACTTCCACTTTCCTGAAGGTCTCAAGGAGCTCTCTGTCCTTCTCAGTCTCATCTATCTTCTTGGATTGAGTGGCTCTTTGCGGAAAGGGAAAGGCTACTGCATACTACCGTTGCTCATAAACAACCACTAATTTCTTCTTACCCTCAGGTTCTTGGGTCACTGCATAAGAAATGATTCCTCTGCTGGTTGTTGTTGGTTTGCAAGTTGAGATTCAGTTGATACTTGTATAGATTTTCCAGACCTCAGCATAATGGCACTCACATTCCCCATGGATTGGGAACTATTTGTGAAGGAAGTTGGCCATAACCTTAGGACTGTAGCTAACTCAATGAAGAAGCCAATTGTCCAATCTGAGTTTCTAAATTTTGTATGGTGGTTTCTATCCTCTGTTGAAACTGAATATTGTTGGTGGCCATATACTTTAACTCAAATGAAGGCTTAGGTTTTGGGGCTGCTGGACTTAGTTGTTGCGTAGGCTATTGGAATTGCTACTTGCTTAATCTAGCTTGAGGTTAAAATTAGGGTTACCTAGGTGGTTATTAGAATGGTTGCCTGTATTACGATGGTTGCTGCTGTTGTATAGATACATTACCATACCTCATATTTGGATTATTTCTCCAACCAGGGTTATATGTACTAGAGTATGGATCATATCTAAGCTGCTGCTGCTACTGCTGATATTGTGGTTTACTAGGAAAGACACCTACTGCAGCTATAGAGTAATCTTGGAATATAGAACCATCATCCTGAAGTGTAAGGCAAGCATCTGTAGGATGAGATGAACAAGAATAATTGCCACACACACTTGTAGACCCCTGCACAGGTAATTGTTGCCCCACTGCCAACTGTCTTACCAAGGAAGATAATTCGTTAAGTATATTTTCCATTCTCTGCTAGTCAGCATCAGACACATGAACCCATTCACTCTTCTAGTATAAGTAATCATCTGAGTAACAAACTGTTGGGAATTGGCAACCTTGTTAGCAATTAAATTTCTGGCAGCAACTAGAGTTTTATCAATCAATACACCTCCACTGGTAGCATCAATCATGCTCCTATCCATAGGCAACAAGCCCTCATAGAAGTTCTAATCAACAGCTGGTCACTGATCTGATGGTGGGGATAGCTTAAGCACAATTTCTTAAATCTTTCCTAATACTCATGCAAAGTCTTTCCTGTCATCTGTCTTATACCACATATATCTTTTCTAATAGCAATAGTTCTAGATGCAGGGAAAAACTTCTCTAAGAACAGCCTCTTCATGTCATTCCAACACATTATTGCACCTTGTGAAAGGGAAAAATGGAATGCTCTTAGCTTGATGTACTCCTCAGGTATACCTTATGGCTTCATGGTTGAACAGACCACATGGAACTCCTTTAAATGCTTATGAGGGTCCTCACTTGCCAGACCATGAAACTTTGGCAACAAACGTATCATTCCAGATTTAAGTTCAAAGTTAGCATCAAGATTAGGATATTGAATCCCTAAGGCTTATATGTAACATCAGGAACAGCTAGTTCCTTAAGGGTCCAATTATGTATGTTATCACCCAGAGTTGCAATATCACTTAAGGTCTTAGGTTCAGTTTCAATTTCAATATTAAATTCAGATTTACTTCTTTCACTAAACCAACGAGCTCTCTTAAGTGTATGTAAGGTCCTCTTAATGTTATGATCAATATCAAGTAAATGACTATTGGAAAACCTAGTCATGTAACATACGTAGCACACAAAATTGAAACTTCAAAATGCAAAAAAAAAAAAAAAAGAATTCTTAAAAAAATTGAAAAAGTAGTATAAACAATGGAATTTAGCAAAACCAAGGGTGACCTCATAGCAAAGTAGTGACTTTTGTTTGTAAGGCCAATTTTCTTCAACTGACCAAGTTTTAGGTCATTCTGAGCACAATGGTCTTTACAAAATTCTAAAAACTGACCCAAAATCACTTGTTTTCGCTTGAAAACCACTAAAACACGGTAATAAAGAGGTTAGTAAAGGATTAGTAGTCAATTATACTCCTAATAAGATTGAACAAAATCAGAATAGATCTCCGGCAACGGTGCCAAAATTTGATAACTGTCGAGTCTATCAAATTATATTCATTTATAACCGATTCACTAAAACTACTTACAGTATAAGGTAACATCAGGTCGAGCCCTTGGATTACTCTAATTATGCAATCAAATCAAGAGATTAACAAATAAGGGGAAAGGGTTTTTGCAAAACTAATTATCCAAAAGCAATTAAAACGGTGAACTGAATTAGGAAAACCACAAATCCTAGGGAATTAACGAATCTTGATTTTTAATCTATCCTTGATCACTATGGACTCATTCAATTATTAATTGAATTCTTGGTCTTAGATCACATCAAGAAGCCTCAAGATGATCCATGGATCCACTACTAGATAAGCATCCAAAATTCGACCAATCAAGGCTAGACAAATTATGTTTATCAATGCTCAGGATAGAAATTTAAGAGCAAAGTTGTCTTTGTTTGAGGAGGTAGGACAAAATTACCTAATAATGCTCAGTATTTTCACGAGGCTTGCTTCAGAATGGTGATTTCCTCTATGAAATTCTACAAATATAATAAAATGCATGATAATGGCAGCATAGGTTTATATTTGTTGTCTCAGTTATAATAATTCTACCATAAAACTCGTAGACCGAAAATAGTTGGAGCCATTTTTATCATATGGAATAACATAACATAATTGTAAAAATTTTCAAATTGGGCTGACATTTTCTTTGGACTTGTTTCGAGAACCAAATTGAAATAGAAGAGGAATACCTATGAAATTATGATTATCATCATAAACCCTAGAGATGAAAGGGGACGTGTTAGTATGCATTAGACTTTGACTAGTATCAACAATGTTGCGATGAGCAGCGACATATTCGGGGGACTCTTTTTCAGCAACGGTGACAAGCGACGTGTGATGGTGGTAAGCGACAGTGCTGAGGTGGAGGCGAGGTGTCGGGGTGGCTAGTGACACTGGTGGTGGAGAAGGCCGAGCATTCTTTGAACAAAAATGGAGGAGCCTAGTTTGAAATGGAAAGAAAGAGGTTAGGGGGAAAGGTAAAATCAGGAAAATGAATATTTAATTAATATAATTGCTGACTCAGCAATTGAGTCAGTAATTATATTAATTAAAAATAAATGGTGTACAATGGTGTAAAGTGAGTATCATTTCTATTTTATTTTTTCACAATGTTATTTCACACCTCTCCCTTTTACACTTTTTTCACAGCTCCACTCACATTTATTATTTTATTATTATCTATCAATCATCTATCAATCACATTTACTACTTTTTATATTATATTTATAGAAAAAAAATGAGATGTAGAAGGAGTGTGAGAGTGAGAGGTGTGAAAATATAATTTCTCTTCATTTTATACATATATATATAATAATAAAAAAATATGAATGGTAAATTATAGATAATAATAAAATAACATATGTGAGAGAAGTGTGAGAGGGAGATGTATGGTAATAACATTGTTATTTCTTCATTCATGTGTAAAATGAAATGGTTGTTGTTACGCTACTCTTGGAGTAGCAATACTCTATAAGTGGAGGGAATGACTCTCACGATGGAGCTTACGTGGGGCCACTCTCCCTTTTTATACTTATGCGTGAGGTCACTACCCTCTTATAAAATATTGCTAGTAGCTTAGATAAACCTAAATGAAATAGAAATAATACTTGTACACCATAAAAATGTTACACCACTACTAAAATCGTGACACGTGATAATTTTTATAAAAAAAATCTTTTTCACTTTTTCGTTTTCCCTCTCTTTTCTCTCAATTTTCTTGTCCAAAAAGCTTGAAATAGTTTGCTACAATGGCTTGGTTCACACTGGGTTTGGTTGGATGAACTGCGAGCGGTAGTCTTGGACAAACGATGAGATCACAGCTCACCGTTAGTCCAAAAGAGAAAGAAAACACTAAACAGAAGATTGTTTGCTATTCAAACTTCTCTTCTTCATCCTTCAAAAATTGCTCTGATTTTGATTCCTCGGATCCCTGACTTTTGAGTTTGCTCCCATAACTTCTTGAGCTATTATCCCTGCTAAGCCATGGAGAATAATGGGATTCTTCAATATTTATTTTTACTGTAAAGACCTTAGTTTCTTTCTTTTGCTACTTCTTGGTCCCCTTATTCTTCCTCTTTCACTTTCCCTCTTCTTTTTCCTCATTTTTTCCCATTTTCTCCTTCTACTTCAACAGCAGAGAAACGCCATTACACCACCACTCATCCATCCACCAACCGCTTTAGGCCATCATTCACGGCGATGCCATCTAGCACCAACCACCCTCTCCAGCACTTTCAAAAGCTTTGTTTATTATTTTTGTAACTTCAATGGCATTTCAAAGAACCTTAAAGGCTAAACTTAAATCTAAATCTCTAATTCTCTTGCTTGCCCTATCAATCATTGCCATAATGCTCGTGTTGCTATTTTCCTCTCTAGTTTATACAAATGGGTCTTGATCGCCCTCGTTAAAATCCCATGAATTTTCTCTCTAATTTTTGCAAATGACATTTTCTTATTAATTCTTTTTACTTCTTCACACTTTCTCTGACTTAATTTATCTTAGGATTATTGAGACTAAAAAAAATGTTAAAATACTTTTTTTAATTATTATGAAATTTAGTAATTATAATAATTAAATACAAATATTAAAGTGTATAAAAAATAATTCTATAAAAAAATAAAAAAATATTAAAAATATAGACGAAAGCTAAAAGAAGAGTTATGAAAAAATAAAATAATAAAATAATATAGCTTCCTAAACAATGCCAATTCGGGACCAAAACAAGCCGGGATGAAGGGCTGTGATGGGAGAATAGCCTGACAGAGAGGACAAGAGACGAGCCAAGCGGGATGAAGGGCTGTCAGGACAAGAGACTGAACCAAGCGGGATGAAGGGCTGTGATGGGAGAATAGCCTGACAGAGAGGACAAGAGACTGAACCAAGCGCACTTCTGAATTTGATTCAAAAGCTAATTTGCTTGATACTAGGCAGATGGTAGGTGTGAGAGGCTAGGTCACGTGACTTAGCTCATTGACTAAGTCAACTCCAATCCCGCACTACTACTAATAGTCTGTCTTACCTTCACTTTTTCTCCCGCAATTGAACTTCCGATGCTGTCACTGTTGAAAACGTCATCCTCCATCCTACACTTCCATAATACCCCATTGCGCGTGCTTTCACGGCCCTGGAAATCTTCATTTTCTATTGGGTAATGACGGGCTCTAATGGGAAATACAACTCTCATCAATTTTATGCTTGTAAATATTTTATAAAATTTATTTATATTATATTTTCACTCATCAAATTTTTAATTTAAGAAAATTCGTAAAATTTTAAAAAAATAATGTTTCTCAAGTAATTTTGGGATGGCCCCGTGCCCATATAATTTGTATATAAGACTCCATTTATTTTATCAGAAAAAAATGTGTAAGAATAAGAACTTTTATTGTTTATTTGAATAAAAAGTTTTGTATAAATTATATAAATAATTTTTTAAGATAATAATTAATACTGTAAAAACTATTTTGATTTAGACCTTATTATTTTTAAAAATTTTTAAATTATTTTACCCAATCATTACTTCAGCCTCCCGCTGTTATTTGGGTTTAACAAATTGTGGGAAAGAAGAGTTTAGTGAGGGAAGGTGACGAAGGTGAGAGTTGTAAAATGGGTGAAGGTGCTGGATGTGGAAATAAGCCACTGCTTCCGTGTATGTGGGTAGAGCGGTAGAGCCCCCCAAAAGGTGAGCTTGTTGGAAATGCAAAAAGTTTGATCCTTCTGTTCATCTTGTGATGGTTACACTCATCTTTGATAGTGATATGACGACGAAAATATTGGTGATGCGCATATTTTATAGGAGATTGTATGTGTAAAATAGTTTATTGAGTTATTTTATATATAAAAATGGTGTATATTTAAAATATATTTATTATATAATTATTTATAATAAAGATAAAGTTATGTTACTGTTAATAATAACATTCTTTATTTTTTATTTTATTGTAATTAATTATTATTTGTTATATAATTTTTAAAATTTTTTTAATTATAAATAAATAGTATAAAAAATTATAAATAAATAATATTAAAATTTTTAAATTTTTTTTAAATATTTAAAAAAATTAGATAACATAAACAATAATTAATTAATATTAAAAAATAAAAAAATTAAGACAAACAATCAAAAAATAACACACTAATCTTTCCCTTACAACCTCATTTAAGTAATATCACCCTCATAATAATTACGTATGTTATATGGATAGGATCTAATCTTATAAAATAAAGTTTACGTTTAAAAAAAGTATATATATCTCAAATATTTTTATTATTAAATTTATCTTATAAATTTTATTTTAAGATAGTAATGTAGAAAATATGTATGGAAAAAATTGATTTTTATTATTATTTAGAAGTGGAATTCGCTTCCTTCAGAACTCAGAAATGAGGCTTATAATTGAAATTAGGTATAATAATTTCGAATTTTGTATTTCGTTTGATATTTAGAAGTATAATGCTAATTTGGTACACAATTTCATAGAACTAAAAAAAATCTAACTAATTTGGTACATCTTAGTATATCTATACTCTCTTATGTCTTATTTTATTATTAATATTTATAATAATATGTTAAAAAAATTAAAAATTAAAATTAAAAAGTTTAAATATGAGAAGAGTGTTGAAAAAATGAATGTGAATATGAAAATAAATTGTATTTTAAAATTGTAATTTCAAGAGTTTAGAATTGAGAACAAGTAAGTTATCTCTTGGTTTATTCTTATAAATTTTCAATCTCGCTACACTTCTTTAATTACCTGACTTTGATAATTTTTCTTGAAATATATAAATGAAACAAAAAATTAAAATATAGAAACGAGTTAAATTTAAGTAATTTTTTACGTGTTTAACCAAATAGAATTATCAAAAATTAAATATTTTTTAAAATTATTTAATGTTTAAAATTTAAAATTTATCAATTTAATTTTTAAAAGTTTTTAAAAATTTTAAAAATTATTCAATATTTTTTATTTTTTATTTTGTATCAATATTATTAAAAAAATAAATAAATAATTTAAATTTTATAAAATTTTTTTATTTTTTATAAAAAATATTTTAAATATATAAAATTTTAATTCAAAAATAAATTAAATTATAATATTTTTAAGTTATATATATATTTTAATAATAAAATAATACAAAAATAATGATATTTATAAATTATTTTATAAATATTTTTATATTTTAATTTTATTTATTAATATATTATAAAATAATAATAATAATAATAATAATAAATTATAAATATAAAAAAATTATAAAAAAAAGTTATATACGTTTATTACCCATTCTCAATTTCCTCACAACACCAATATTTTCGCTGTCATATCACTGTTGTCATCGGACAGAAGAGTCAAACTTTTTTCCTTCCCAACAAACTTACCTTTTGAGAAGAATCTACCACATACACGCAAGCAGGGCTTATGTCCACATCTAGTGCCTTCATCACCCTCAATAAATTCAACATTTTTCTTCGTCTTCTACGCGCTAATCACACACTACACCATTTTACAAGCGTCCTGATCTCTCCTTCCTCACCTTCCCTCGCTAAACGCCACCTCCTTCCCCACAACTTGTTCACCCAAATAACAGCAGCAAATCAACCATGGCTGAAAATAACAAGGTGGCTTACGTTGGATATGCCGAGGTTGTTCCCTACAATAAAGGGAGAAACCAATCTGAAAGTAGCGACACTCGCACGTTCCGCGTAGCTCACAAGGATGAGAACTACAAGTGTTCTGGTCGGTACACTGAGACACACAAAGCTGGGGAGTTCGCGAACAAGTCTGGAAAGGTTGGATACAAAGAAGAGTCGAGGTACACTTCTACTGTCAAGTATGATGACAAGGTTGAAGGATCCACCACTGAGTACCAAACCAAGGTTAATGTCAAGAAGGTTGTCTACCCTTCTACTTCAAAAACCAGCTCCTCCAGCAAGCATATAAACTATTATTAGGCATGTGTTTAATATGATAATCGCTTCTTAGTTTGAAGTTTTCTTTGTTTGGTCCTATGTTCGTGTTTATTGTCTGTGTGTATAATGTCTTGTTATCATGGTATGAAGAAAGATTGGGCACGATGTACCAGTGACCTTTTCAATATATATATAATTCATATAAAATCTATAGTTAATCTAAAATTTTTAATTTATTTAGTATAAATTATATTTTATTTAAAGTAAATGACATAAAATTGTTATTTATTAAATAATTTTAATTATAATAAAAAATTATATTTAATTATATTATATTTATTAAAATTAATTTAATTTTTTATTATTTCATTGAATATAATAAATATAAGAATAAAAAATAATATTTTATTAATATAAAATAAATG
Organism: Ceratonia siliqua; assembly: GCA_034509205.1. Taxonomy (NCBI): domain Eukaryota; kingdom Viridiplantae; phylum Streptophyta; class Magnoliopsida; order Fabales; family Fabaceae; genus Ceratonia; species Ceratonia siliqua. The sequence goes on along the minus strand of JASKGM010087711.1, from coordinate 24,859 downwards.
ATGTTTGAAATAAATTAAAATTTTTTAAATAATTATTATTTTAAAGAGAGAAATAAATTAAGGAGTTATTTTGGAATTTTTGTTTAATTAAATGAATTGAACTAAGCTTTTCTTTCCATTCATATAATTAAAGGTAATTTTTATGTTAGATTTTTTTAATATTAATTAATTATTTTTTGTTATATATTTTTAAAATTTTTAATTTCTTTAAATTTTTAGAAATTTTTATATATTTATATATTATTTTCTTAAATTTATTTTTTAAGTAAAAATTTTTAAAAGTTTTTATAAATATTTTAAAAATATATAATATAAATAATAAATAATTAGTATTAAAAAATTTTAATCAAAAGAGATAAATATAAAAAACATTATATTTGGGACCTAACATACTTACATTTGTAAGGTTTGAATGTTATTTAAAAAAATAATTTTTATCCAATAAGTTGGTTTTAAAAAAAAAATTTATTAGAACGAGAAGTTTTGCATAATATGAGAATGGATTTTTGATTAGAAAAACGTGTTTGGTTATGTCACGTCTCACTTTAGGGGACGTGATTGGTTTAGAAAATTACCCTTCATATAATTACTTATCAGCTTAAAGTACTAATGTATTTAGGGGCAATTTGGATTGGCTTGTTCTTTTAATCAGAAGCTTTAAATAGAAGTGATTATTTTTTAAAAAAAGTAAGTATTTAGTGTTTGAATGTAATTATATAAAAGTGATTTTGATGAAAAAAATAGATATTTTGTGTTTAGATGTAAAAATATAAAAATATTTTTTAATATATAAAATTACTAAAAATGACATATAAAATATATTTTTAGAGAATTTGTGAGATATTTTAGGGATATATTTGTCTACAAAACTTTCTCTCTCTTTCGTTGGACCTGATTATTTTTTAAGTAATATTTTTTTGTTTAAAAAAAAGTAGCATTTTTGTTTATTTTTAAAATAAGCGCTTATTAAAATAATCTCATACAAACGACCAAAATGAACAAAAAAACTTATTTTTTTTTTAAAAAATCAGTTAAAACTATCCCAAACGTGCCATTAATATCATTAACACTCATCTTTAAATAAATAATAAAGGTTAAATATACTTGTATAAAAAAATTTCTAAGTCATTAATTTAATAAAAATTTTAACAGAGTTTTTCATGAAATATGCATTTTCTCAGGTTACAAAGCTGTTAAAAAATAAGGTGGATATGTCCATCATCAATTAGAAGTCTTAGTAGCTTTAGCAAAAAATAATAAAAGTGGTCCAACATGAATTGTATTTATTAACTATATATATACTATGCAATTATTATTTACAAACTGAGATGCAAAAGAATTCAACCTATCCAACAATGTCCACTATTCATTAAAATACTCCATTTTTACTCAGAGTGTTGCCTACCAATTTAATCAGCGGGTTCAAATGGAACAGACGGAGCTGAAGGAATATCACCAGTGACATGATCCGAAAAATGTTAAAATTTGAGGGATGAGTCCACCGATTCAGTGAATGAAAAACCAGACTTACCAATTAATATATGAACTCTCAGGTGTAAAGGGCATTACCAGTTAAATCGTGTGGAACCTCATTTCAATACTTAAGGAAACAATTTCAAAATAGTATACATCTAATGCACCTTACATCTGATAAGTAAAATAATTTATATCTTACAACCATATTACAATAATATTTAATAATATAAAATTTAAAGAGATATTATATCAAGAAATACTTCAATAAAAATATAAATGCTTAAAATCCACAACAATTCAAGGGAAGAACTCAAACTGAGAAAACAGTATTCCAACTCTAGAAGATAAAACTCAATTTGAGGATAACCCGATCCTCACCTTCGGAAACTGTACTCATCGAAGGGAAATACTCAATTTCTTGTTTCCTTTCGGAGGATTCTCATCCAGAGGAAACTATTTATATTAAAATCCAATTTCTGCTAGAAACTGTACTTACTGACATAAGTACCTTTCATCAGGAACTGCCTTCAACTGATAAATATTGCGATTTAGGTGTACCTAATGGTTCTACCACCACTCTACTACGTATCCCAGAATACAGTTCTAAATCACTTTCATAATTTTCATACCATTCATACTATCCCAATATTAATATTTAGATACTTTTCATATTGTGGAACATGATAATAATAAATTTCACACACACACACACACATATCATTTTCCTCAAAATCACTTTCGAATTATGTTCAAATAATAACATTTAACTATAAAGTAAACTTTAATGATTCAGGCATCTGGAGGTAAGTAAGAATCTACTCACCGACAGATTAGGAGCTTAATACTCAATCCTAAACCAACCTCTTTGTGTTACTCAGTTGGGTCTAACGAAGTTGATTCCAATGCTCTTATACAGTAATTAAACAATGGTGTTTTAGACATCCTACAGTTTAGTTAAGCCTTAACTATATCTTACGAATATAAATTCTTCATTTGTTTTTAAATCACATGAAAGAAAAGAGATAGTAGAATGAGAACTCACACTAGATCAACTTGAGTCACTCTACGAAGACCATCAACCTTCAGATGCCATTATACCATCAACCCCTACTTCATGAGTGGGTTAACGGACTCTTAGCTTAATTATTTAGGGAAATCTGTGATCAAGAGGGAGATGGGTAGTGAGAGATTAGAAGGAAGTAGGGAATTGGGATGTTGTAATTGTCCCAAAACAGTGAAGAATCGTTATCTAAAGCAAAACTCAAAATTCAGCATTTCTCAAACAGGAAAGAATACTGAAATAATTAAACCATAAAATTTAAACCTCAGATGAAATGAAGAAGGGAAGCTACCTAAAATACAGAGTTGATCCTAAACTCTTCCTCAACAAATGAAGCTATTTTCACGCATAAAACAGCTGCTACCTAGACTGAAACTTCACCTTGAGGGACATCACGACCAACGTGACGGAGCTGCCGTTCACGGCACTTCAACAATAGCCATAGACGATGGTTATTGGACAGAGACAGGCGACGGCCAGGGAGGGACTCACGGTGGGGAAGAGAAAAGAAAAAGAGGGGTGGAGAACTTCTCCAGTAGTGCGCCGCGTAGGGGAGAGTTTGGAGGGGGAAAGGGTTTCAAATGGGTATTTTAGGGGGGGGGAGGGGGGAAGATGAGGGCCTTTTAGCAAATTTTCATAAGTTTTCAACTTTCACAATTTGTCATATAGTCCTTCAAGTTTAAGTTATTTGCATTCGGGTCCTTATTCATCAATTTCCTTAAAGAAGAATTTGTCCTCGAATTCTAAGAAACTACTAAAAGAAGTATTGAGTATGATCACGTACCAAATAAGCTTGTGTATTTCTCTTTCATGAAGGCTTCTGATTCCCAAGTTGCATCTTCCTTCTCATGCCGTTCCCAGATTACCTTCACCGACGGGTATTTTTTGGACCTAAGCTTCCTCACTTGGCTGTCAACGATTGCCACCGGTCGTTCCTCGTATGCCAACTGAGGAGTTATTTCTACTGGCACCTCTGGTAAAATATGGTTATCATCCGAAACATACTTTCTTAGTATAGAGACATGGAACACAGGATGTACTCCTGATAATGCTGGTGATAAGTCAAGTCTGTATGACACTGCTCCAATTCATTGTGTGATAAGAAATGGACCAATGTACCGAGGTGTCAACTTAAGAAAAACTTGATCACCCACTTGAATTCAAGTTCTCTTCTTTGCTTATCGGCATACGTCTTTTGCCGACTCTGAGCGGCTAATAATTTCTCATGAATGTTTTTTACCTTCTTTATGGTGTCCATAACTAAGTCGGGTCCAAGCAACTTAATTTCTCTAGTTTCAAATCATTTCACAAGGGACCTGCATTTACAACCGTATAATGCTTCGAATGAAGCCATTTATATACTGGAGTGGTAGCTATTATTATAAGCAAATTCAATGAGCGGTAGGTACTTTTTTCGATACCCTTAAATTTCATAACACATGCTCGTAACATGTCTTCTAACATCTGAATTGTCCTTTCAGACTGATCTCCGGTCTAAGGGTGAAAGACAGTGCTAAAGTGTAGTTGAGTCCCTAAGTTATCTTGGAATAACTTCCAAAATTGAGCTGTGAACTGAATACCTTGATCAGAGATTATGGACAAGGGTATACCATGAAGGGAAACGATCTTGTCCAGATACAATTGTGCATACTGTGGAGCTGCATAAGTAGTCTTCATTGGTAGAAAATGTGCACTTTTTGTGAGTCTGTCCACAATCACCCAAATTGAATCATATCCTCTTAGGGTTTTAGGTAACCCCGTTAGGAAATCCATGGTAATTTGCTCATACTTCTATATTGGAATCACTATGTTCTATTGTAACCCTGCAGGCCTTTGGTGTTCGGCTTTAACTTGTTGATAGGTCAAGCAATAAGAAACAAAATCTGCTATATTCTTCTTCATTCCATTTCACCAATGATGAACCTTCAAGTCATGGTACATTTTATTACTTCTTGGATGCATTGCATAGGAAGACGAATAGGCACAGTGCATTATCTGTTTCTTCAATTCATTCACTTCCGGTACCCATAACCGATCTTTGTAAAACAATACCTCTTAATCATTTAGTGTGACACGTGTATCAACTTCTGACTTCGCCCTCTCTAGTAGTTTAGCCCTGTTAGGATCGTCTACCTGAGCAGCTTTAATATGTTCCACCAAGGGTGACAGTACCTGTATGCCAGCCAGAAGTACACCGAATGGAGCTATCTGTAGTTCAACCCCACTATTTCTCAAGCCCTGTAACTCACATACTAAGGGCCTACGGCCAGCTTCAATGTGTGATAAGCTACCACTAGACTTTCTATTGAGTGCATCTGCTACTACATTAGCTTTACCCGGATGATAAAGGATCGAACAATCATAATTCTTAATCAGTTCCATCCATCGACGGTATCTCAGATTTAAATCTTTCTATTCAAAGATGTACTTCAAACTCTTGTAGTCGGTATAGATTTCACAAGTTTTGTCGTAAAGGTAATGTTGCCAAACCTTCAATGCAAATACAACAGCCGCCATCTCAATGTCATGGGTAGGGTAGTTCTGTTCATGCTTCTTGAGTTATCTCGAGGCATAGGCAATAACCTTGCCTTTCTGCATTAATACACAACCTAGTCCGATCCGAGATGCATCACAGTAAATGACGTACCCACACCCATTCTCCGGTAAAGTTAAAATCGGGGCTGTAGTCAAGTGTTCCTTAAGTTTCTGAAAACTATCCTCACAAGCTGACACCCATTCAAACTTCACATTCTTGAGTCAATTTTGTCAATGGAGCTACTATACACAAGAAATCCTTTACAAAAAGACGATAGTACCTTGCTAAACCCAAAAAGCTACAGATTTCTGTCGGTGAAGACGATTTGGGCCAATTTCTAATTGCCTTTACTTTCTTAGAATCTACATGAATCACTTCCTTGGAGATCACATGTCCTAAGAAGGCTACCTGTGAAAGCCAGAATTCGCATTTTGAGAATTTAGCATACAGTTTATGTTCTCTCAAGGTCTGTAATACCATTCTCAAGTGCTGATCATGTTCTCCTTCACTTCTAGAATAAATTAGAATGTCATCAATAAAGACGATCACAAACCGATCCAGAAACGACCGGAATACTCTGCTCATAAGGTCTATAAAGGTAGCAGGGGCATTAGTTAACCCAAATGATATCACCACAAATTCATAGTGCCCATATCTAGTTCAGAAAGCCGTTTTAGGGATGTCACCCTTCCTTATTCAGAGCTGATGATACCCTGAACGCAGATCTATTTTAGAAAAGCACTGAGCTCCTTGCAGTTAATCAAATAAGTCATCTATTCGAGGCAAGGGGTATTTATTCTTTATGATGATCTTATTCAACTATCTGTAGTCTATACAGAGTCTCAGTGATCCATATTTCTTCTTCACAAATAACATCGGTGCCCCCATGGAGAGATACTGGGGCAGATGAACCATTTTTCTATCAATTCCTGTAACTGTACTTTTAATTCCTTAAGCTCACCAGGAGGCATTTTGTATGGTGGAAGTGATACCGGATTGGTCCCTGAATGAGTGTCAATACAAAACTCAATTTTTCTCTCTGGTGGGAGACCTGGTAATTCCTTTAGAAACACATCAGCAAATTCACCTACTACAGGAACTTCTTTTAATCGGTGTTCCAGACTAGCGGTATCTTGAACAAAGGCCAAATAAGCCTAACCAGCCTTCCTTAGTAACTTCTGTGCTCCCAGGGAAGAAATGAGCTTAGTAAAAACTTCACTTCTGTCTCCTTGGATCATAATCGGTTCCTTCCCAGATAGACAGATTTTTACTATTTTATCAAAACAGTCCACCACTGCATGATGGCTTACAAGCCAATCCATTTCCAAAATTACATCAAACCCGTGGATCTTCAGAACAATTCAATCCACTAATAGTGATGTACCACAGTGTTACAACGTGACGGCCGGTGAAAAGTCATCATTTTATGACTTTTAGGTGCGTAAGGGAAAACGCAGAGAAAAATGGAGTCGCCACTAATTAATTAAAAGGATAATTGGGATCCTAGAAAAAAAAAAGGAAAACTGGTCATTGGAACAAGAGGAAGGGTTCAGGAGTATAATTACGTGTGGTGTAGGTGTTAGGCACCTCATAACGTCCATCCCTAAGGATGGTTACCCTAAATTGTTTGTGCTTAAAAATTTTACTGTATTTAAATTATCCCATTTTCATTAATAAAATAATAATAGACAAAGACGAAAAAATAAATAACTAGATATGCCTTACCAAGTAAGTACCTATGTACCCCGAAAGTGATCAATGTCAACATAGTTCGAAATGGTTTTGTTAAGTTGATTAAACGAAAAGACATTAGGACATTTAGGAAAAATTAAATTTTCACTTAAAGTCTAGACAGCGAATTAGGACATTGGAGAGAACATATCTTTACTGAATGCTCGTGAAAATTAAGACTTTGGGAAAATAAAATTTCACTGAAAGCCTATGAAAAATAGAACTTTGGAGAAGGTAATCTTCTACTAAAAGTCCTTTAAATATTGAGTTTATGGGCAAGACTTGAAATTTATAGAAGAAATAGAGCAAAAAGAGATATGTAAGAAGTAGGGGCCAAAACGTAATTTTAGAATTTTAAGGGGCTAAGATGTGATTCTAAAAAATTAAGGGACCAAAACGTAACTCTGGAAAGCGTAAGGGTAAAAAATGCCAACCACTAAAAGATTAGGGGTCAAAATGAAGTTATTAAAAATATTGGGGGTCAAAATATAATTCTTTGAAAGTATAGGGGTCGAAATATAGTTATTTGAAATTGTAGGGGTCAAACTATAATTCTTAAAAGTACCATGACAAGGCTGTCATTTTATTTTAAAAATATTAAGACCAGAATGAGATTTCATAATGCATAAAAAAAAGATGGACTTTAATTGAATTCTAATTTGAAAACATTTGGTTGGGCCATTGAAGTCCTTTTGAAAATAATTGGACCTTGAACCACTTTTTGAATCAATTAGGCCTTTGAATCCAATTAAAAGGGAATTGGGCATTGAACCCATTTTGGAACAATTTTGGGCCTTTAAAACCCCTAAACATTTTTGGCTACTTGAATTATTTCCAAATGCTTTAACCGGGTCTTTGAGACCCATTTGAATTTCATAATCCTTAGATAGGGAATCTTTGAGCCTTTGAAACCTATTTTGAAATTAACTCAATTGGGCCTTGGACCCATTTTTGAGGGACAATAAATTAGCCTTTTTTTCTTTTTTTTTTTAGCCTTGACCCATTAGGGGGGTCATTTAAAAAACAAAATCAGTTAGGTCCTAAACTCCAACTTAGAAACAACCTAACCTCAAACCAACGATTAGCATTTTGTAGGACAGACACATTAAAGGCCTAGAATGAAAGCCTTGAGCCGGATTAATTGGCCCACCAACACAATGCAAATCACAAGTCTAGTTCAGTAAGCTTCACTCAACCTTATTTGAGGATTAGAAATAAGGTTTTATCTCCCAGATTGGAATATTTCACAAAGGTGTTTTTTTTTTAAAAAAAATGGAATCCAGTTTGATCAAAGAAAAGGGGAAAATTACATTTTAATAACTCCCAAAAAAAAATAAACACAGAAAATCCAAACAGCATACACATCACCCTTCATCTACTTCACCTATAATGATGCACATTCCATGGTGAAATATGCCACAATAAATTAGATAGCAAGCCCTGGCATACCCTATAACATGTTTAATAATCTGATTAAATGTTTATGAGACAACAACCAAAACAAGGGTGTAATCATGTTTTAAACAAGAGGACACATTTCTGATATACCAGTAGTCAAAATGAAACAAGGATTAACGCTCCCTGTGACAGATGATTTAAGAGCAACACTTAATCAGGCATAGATCAAGTTAATGTGCAAGAGTAATAATTCAAGGATTTAACTGCCTAGGTGTGCAATAAAACCAGGCCATGTGTGTAGATCAATAGAGTTCGTGCATTAAGGACAAAAAAATAATTCTACCCAAACACCTTTCATCAGCAAACAATATAGTCCAAAGAGAATCTAAACCTCCAAATTCAGCCCAATGAACCAAAGCTAGAAGGTATACATTCAATAACAAACTAATTAACCCTAGAACAGATTTTTATCCCTAATTAGCTCAAGAAATGATGAGAGATGGAAAAACACCTTATCCTGACGAAAACCCCCAAATCTATAACAGTGACGATACCTCAGAAATAGCTCTTCAGAATCCCCTTGCTTCCTCTGAAGATTGGCCTCGGTTCTAAGAAACCCTTTCTTCGCTATCTTTTCCTCGGGTTGGTTGATTTCACGGTCTCTTCTGTGTAATCGTGAAAAACCCCTTTCCTGATTTGGGTCTCCTCCGGTTTTGGATGCTCTTCCCTAGCTTCACGATCTCCCCCTCTTTAATCCTTGGTCTTTTGCTCTTCTTATAACAGTCCTCGAGTATCTGGTATCTTATGGTGGCATGAGGGTGAGGTTGCGTGGAAGAGCAGGGCTGTGCAAAGATGAGGTTTCGTGGGATGATTTGGTGAGATTGGTGCAGAGTCAAGACTGTTGGTACGCAGAGAGAGTGAATGTGGGTGATTGCTGAGGTCGAAGAAGGGACCTTACCGGGAGAAGGTGTAGAGGCGTTTTCAGAGGGATGGCGCGCAGAGAAGTACCGAGGAGTGGGGATTGAGTGGAAGTGCAAAGGAAATTTGCAGGTAAATGGGGAATCTGGGTTGTGAGTTAGTCCGGGTTAGGATATTGGGGCTGGTGAAAATGGGCCCAATTGGTGGTGATCAATTTTTGGTTCAGTAGGCTGCCAAAAATGGCCTTTGAGCTATTTATTTTTGTTTGTTGTTTATTTGTTTCTTCTCTTTTTTAATTATTATTAATTGTTATTTATTATTTTTTTTACTTAGACAAAATTCAGTGTTTACACACAAATAATGAGTGAACAGGACTTCACCATATCAACGACAGTTAATGATTCTTGCAGAGGTGTGGATACCTCCAATGGGTATTCTAGTGCATCGACTGATTTTATCAATCGCGGTAATAGGTAAGCCGACACAAAGGAATGAGTCACTCTAGGATCAAACAACACAAATACTGGAATTGATTCGAGTAGTAAAGTACTTGTGACAACAACATTCGAAGCCATAGTGTCCTGTCTGGTCAAATAAAAACTCGGGCCTGTGGTCCAGGACCACCACCATGGCCTCGACCTGCCATCCCCTTAGCTGCGCCCCTGGTGGACTGAGTAGGGAATTGAACTGATGCCATAGAGGATTACTGTGCTGTACTAGGAGCTGTCGAGTTGATGCCTCCTCCAGAGGGTGTCACCTTCACTGAGCATTCTTTCCAACCATGACCTGTCTACCCACATCTGAAACACGCACCCTTCACTCCACGATAGAAACTAGTGTGGAACCTACTACATGTACCACATGCAAGTGTGGTTTGAGCAGACGACTGAGTGTAAGGACGGTTCCTTCCGGAAGAGCAGTTACCAAAAGTCGATTGGTGAGGGTGCCAGTCGGAACGTCGAGATGGAAATGTGTTCGACGTGGCAGGTGCTTTCGGAGGATAGGATTCAGATCTATGTATTTTCTTACTAGTAGAGGTATTATCAGTGCGACTGTTCTCCTTCTACATGTTTTCAAACTTAGTAGCTCGGTTATACACCTGCTCATAAGTGCTATCATCTGTGACATGAACCGCACTGTAAAAATAGGTTCCTAGTCCCTGTACAAAGCGTTGAACTTTCTCTCACTCAGTAGGAACAGCATAGGGTACAAACTGAGATAGTCGCAGAAATCTAGCAGCATACTTATAAATTGACATCTCTCTAGTCTTCCGTAGAGAGAGAAACTCATGAGCCCTAGCCTGTCTCTCTCCTTTAACGAGGAACTGTTGAAGAAATACTGTCTTAAAGGAAAGCCAAGTATTCTTAAGTTTTCACCTGCCATACTCGAAACCAATTTGCCGTAGAACCATCCAACTAAAGTCCCACAATTCTCACAACTATTGTCTCAAGACAGTCAATGATTCTCCGTAAGTTTTTCACATGTTCTAGAAACGGCTAAGGATCAACTGCTAATTCAACTCCTGAGAACCGATGGGGCTTCATCCTATGAAATTCTGGCAAAAAGTTACGTAGAGTGTGGACTACTACAGGCACTAATGAAACAGGGACAGCTGGGGTCACTAGAGTACTCACTGGTGGTGCTGGTGCATTCACCTGAGTCATCACAGTGACTAAGGTACGAAGAACTTGTTGTATCTCCTGTGCCCATTCTGGAATTGTCGCCTGAGGTGGAGGAGCAGAAACAGGGGCAGGAGTATTTTCAATTTCCTCTGGTAGCGGATGAATTCTAGGTCTTCCTAGACCCCTAGGTCTACCCCGTCCCCTAGGTACGGTCACTGGTATGGTGGAGGCTTCTTTAGATGCCTCTTCCTGCCCTAGGCTAGTATGGGCTTGAGTTTTCAGCGGCATTGTCCTAAAACAAAAAGGAACAGAAAAGTCTTAGTTGATAGGTAATATTATTGGTAACACTAATTAGAATATATTTGAGTATTAATTGAGTAATTCAGATTGGGTTTTAACAGACTGACTAATGATACGTGCTCTAAGGCGTACCTACCACCAGTGGGGTCTGTCGTTCCCCATAACGCGGACTTGTTGGAGACCTCTATATGCCCTAACCACATGCCTAGATCATGCTCTGATACCAACTTTGTCACGTCCCACTTTAGGGCACGTGACCGGCATAAAAAATTACCCTTCAGATAATTACTTACCAGCCTAAAGTACTCATGCATTTAATATTATTAACACTCATCTTTAAATGAATAATAAAGGTTAAATATACTTTTATAAAAAAATTTCTAAGTCATTAATTTAATAAAAATTTCGACAGAGCTTTCCCTGAAATATGGACTATCACAGGGCATAAAGCTGCTCAAATATAAGGTGGACAGGCCCACCATCAATTAGAAGTCTTAGTGGCTATAACAAAAAATAATAAAAGGGGTTCAATATGGACTGTATTTACTAACTACATATATACTATGCAATTATCATTTACAGACCGAGACCCTTATTCAGAAAATGCAAAAGAATTCAACCTATCCAACAATGTCATTATTCACAAAAATATTCCACTTTTACTCAGAGTGCTGCCTACCAATTTAATTAGCGGGTTCAATGGGAGCAGACGGAGCTGAAGGAATATCACCAGTGATTTGATCTGAAAAATGTTAAAATTTGAGGGATGAGTCCACTGACTCAGTGAATGAAAAATTAGACTTACCAATAGATACATGAACTCTCAAGTGTAAAGTGCATTACCAGTTAAATCGTGTGAAACCTCATTTCAGTACTTAAGGAAACAACTTGAAAATAGTATACATCTAATGCACCTTACATCTGAGAAGTAAAATAATTTATATCTCATAACCATATTACAATAATATTTAATAATATAAAATTTAAAGAGATATTATGTCAAGAAATACTTCAATAAAAATATAAATTCCTAGGATCCATAATAATTTAAGGGGAAAACACAAACTGAGAAAATAGTGTTCCACTCCAGAAGATAAAACTCAACTAAGGGTAACCCGATCCTCACCTTTGGGAATTACACTCACCGAAGGGAAATACTCAATTTCTTGTTTCCTTCCGGAGCATTCTCATCTGGAGGAAACCATTCATAATAAAACTCAATCTTCTGCCAGGAACTACACTCACTGACAGAAGTACCCTTTATCAGGAACTGTACTCAACTGATAAAGGTTGCGACCTAGGTGCACCTAGTGGTTTTACCGCCAGTCTACTACGAATCTCATAATACAGTTCTAAATCACTTTCATAATTCTCATACCATTCAAACTTTCCCAATATCAATATTCAAATACTTTTTATATTGTGGAACATGATAATAATAAATTTCACACACACACACACACACACATAGGGGTGTGCAGTCGGGCGGTTTTAACCGCTAAACCGACCAACCTGACCCGAACGAATACCAAATTATCTTAACCATTTGAATTTTTAGTTGGTTTGGTTAAAAATCTTAACTTAACCAACGTTAACGGTTCAGTTAACGATTAAAGGTTAAAAAAAACCCCAGTTAAACCGACCGAAATCGTCTTTATTTATATATATATATATATGTATATATATAATAATTAATATTATATAATTTATATATATAGCACATTTACATTTTACACCAATACTAATTATCTATTTACCTAATTAGGGCTTACTCAATAATCTAATACGTAATAATAGTTAATAAGACATAAGTAATACCTTAATACTTATGATTAACTTGATTTAGAATCAAATAAACTCATAAACTTATTAAGTTATTATTAGAAATTTAATAATTTTTAGAACACTGAGTTGTTTAACATTTTAACTTGTTTCCCCTCCCCTCCATCGAAAACGAGCATTTGCTCTTCGCAGTCTCCACTCTCCAGCCTCCATCGAAGATGTCGAGAGTTAAGAACAAAGAAATTGTAGGCCTTCTGGGTTGCTCCCTCGAAACACATCAAAGCTTCAACTCAACCAGATCTAGGGAGTGAAGGATGAAGAACCCTACGCCTATTGAGTTGCTCGCTGCCTAGCTCCATCGAAGATAAGAAGGCGAAGACGTTTCTACCTTTTGGGCATTTGGTGACTAGTAATCGAGTATTGTAGTTCAATTTTTTTCAGTTTTATTCTTCACTTTCGTAGATTTAGCCTTTGAAATTGTTATTTTGGGGTTTATGAATCATTCTCATTCTGGTTGATTATTCTCTTAATTTGTATCCCTTTTTTTTCTATCAGTATTGCTGTATTGATTCTATTTTGTTTTGGTGGATAATACTGATTCTATTTGTTTATGACAAGATTTTATCCTGTTGAACTTAACATAGTGATAATGATAAATTATTTTCTACCTTTTCTTCTGAGGACATTAATTGGTACAGTACATCCTCCTGTTAAGCAGACCTTAAAGGAATGATTAATTTGAATGTGTATATGTCCACTTTTTGATAGTCCTGGGAGTGATTTGGTTATTTGGCTATGCCTTCTGTTAGCATGCCATGAATTGTTCGTACATTGAAGCTATTGCAAATGGTTTGCTGTTTGCACATTTTTATATCCTTAAGCATTGTTGTCTTGTCATTTGTGGAGGCTTCTAGTTGTAGGCTGATGGATTGTGACTTTATTATCGTTTGATGTGAGATGAACATGTTGAGAGTAGTGTATGCCTAAAACAACGGACCCCGCCTTTCTCTTCCTCTTCCTCTTTTTCTTTTTAATTTGAGTTAAGAAGGAAGATATGCTGTGATTGTGAAACAGGGGATGGGGGGAGATAAGTGGAAGATTTGTGTGCAAATATTGCTAGCTCAAGCAGAGGACAATTCATGGGTTTTGTTTTCTGGATGTATATGGCTTCATATGCTTTCTCACTATCTTTTAGCTATGTCAGTAATCTTTTATGTACCCATTGAATTTTACCATAAGAAGTCATAGACTTACAGGAGTTGTTTATATTTAAGCATAAGATACTAGTGATATGTGGATATTTAAGAATCCTATGTAGTATTTCAAAGTCATTTAAAAAATGACCCACTCAATAAATAATGTGATAGATGGTCGAGATTTTACTTGAATTCTTGCTTCTTCTTCTTCTTTTTGAGATGTGGGAAAGTAATTGGTAGTAATAATATGTCTTCCCAGTGTTTTAATTAATGTTTGCCTATCAAATATAGACATATAACTATACCTAAGAATAAGATGTAATCTCTTTCTGGCTCCTCATTCCTCAACTCACATAACCTTATTCAAGTAAAACTATTTTTGTCAGATAAATATTTTACTAGAATCTTCTAATTATTTGCTTTCCCCAACAGAAGAAAAATAGATTGTTATTATTTAAAAATACTTTTTTGTGTTTACTAATAGTCAACAGTGAATTATTTGAATCAAGACTAGGAAGATACATATGACACAATCACACAAAGGTGAAATGATGATGATGATGATAGATATGACACAAAGCTAGATATGACTTAGGAAAGGAAACATTTTAGTTTAATTGTTTTTAATAATATATGTTGGGATGGCATGCTTGAAAGTTGAAATTATCTAATGCTAGTCGTTTATCATTGATTTTTTAGAATCCATCTAGTTTAATGTGAAATAATAACTATCAGTCTTTATATTATAAGCATTTTGCATTTTATTGATGCCTTGCTAGGTATACAACTTCATACATATGTACTCCTTAATTGCATGCACTCAGCACTTTCATTCTCTCTAGTCTCTTCCGAGTCCTCACATAATTGTTTTACCATTGGTCCATTTGCCAATTGCCAGATAACTTAGAAAATATAAGATTCATTAATTAAGTTATTTCTTTCTTTATTTTATTTGTCATATCTAGGAACTAACCGCTAGTGTTCTTTTTTATTTTAGGTGAAACAATAGTATTAATTTTTCAATATGAATACTGCTGGTACTCAGAGTGGAATGAGGTGTGCTCCAACTCCTCCATTCACCAGTGCTGCTGTTCAAGATGATTATGCACCAGCTGCAGAGGTTCACACTCAAGCGCATGAAGTGATTGAACAACCTGAACATGAGGACGCTGCACTTGCGGTAAGGTAAAAAAGAAAACCTACTAGACCTCCTTCTATTGTTTGGGAGCATTTTACTAAAAATACTGATAGTGGAAGGGCTGTATGTAATTATTGTGGTAGATCATATGCATGCAATCCTAAGAGCCATGGTACTTCTACCTTAAAATATCATTTAGAAGTGTGTGCAAAAAATCCACGTAGAAAGGATAAGAAGCAGAAAACTCTTGTATCTTTTAAAAAACTTGAGGGTGAAGGTGATCGAAAGGGAGAACTAAGAATGGTAGAGTTCAATTAAGAGGTTATTAGGGTTGCCGTGTGTAGAATGATTATCAAAGATGAGTTATCTTTCAAGTTTGTTGAGAATGAGGGATTTATGGAGCTTATGGAAATTGCTCAACCTCAGTTTCAAATTCCTTCCCGTACCACGGTAGATAGGGACGTTATGACCTTATTTTTAAGTGAGAAAGAGAAGTTGAAGAACACTTTATCAACTATATATCAGAGCGTCTGTCTTACCACTGATACATTGATATTTATTCAAAATATGAATTATATGTGTGTGACAGCCCACTACATAGACGTTAATTAGGTGTTACATAAGAAAATTTTGGCTTTTTCTCTTGTTGATGACCATAGAGGTGACACAATAGGGAAGCATTTAGAGAGATGCATCAATGATTGGGGTATCACATATATTGGCACTGTCACAGTTGATAATGTTAACTCAAACAGTACTGCACTTTCTTATTTGATAATGAGGGTTAATGATTGGGATGGCACATTGTTAGGGGGGAAGTACATGCACTTAAGGTGCTGTGCACATATACTCAATCTTATTGTGACTGATGGACTAAAAGAAATAGATACATCTATAAAAAAAATTAGGGCTACTTGTAAATATGTTAAATCATCCCCTCAAAGAATGGCTATGTTTAGAAGAATGGCAGATAAGGCAAAGATTGCTAGTAAAAAAGGGATTTGCCTGGATGTGCCGACTAGGTGGAATTCAACATACTCAATGTTGGAAGTAGCTGAAAAGTTTGAACATTCCTTTACACGTCTTGAAGATGATGATGGGAATTACTGTAATTGTTTTATTGCTGATAGGGGCCTCCCAATGCTGAAGATTGGGCGAGGGCTCGGGTTTTTACTCAGTTTTTACAAATTTTTTATGATGCCACTCCTTCATTTTCTAGTTCTTTGCATGTCATTACAAATCAATTCTTTCAAACTTTGATTGACATTGCAAATAGTTTAAAGGATTGGATGTCTAGTGATGATGAGATTTTGAGAAGTATGGAAGAGAGCATGAAAGCCAAGTTTGATAAATATTGGGATGCTGGTAATAATACAAATTACCTTTTATTTGTGGTTGTCATCCTTGATTGTCGGTTTAAGATACAATATTTGGCATTCTGCATACCTATTATATATGGCAATGAGAGTGGGAAAGTAGTTTTTGAAGAAGTAGAAAAGTTAATGCAAGAGTTGTTTCAAAGTTACAAACTGCAATTTCCTATTCCTCTTGATCAGGGTGACTCTAATTCTCTATCGGATTGTTCTTTACACAATGATGATAATGGTAAAAAAATAAAACCTAGAGCTAAGTTTAGGTTGAAGATAAAGGAAAAACATACTGAAGTGAAGCAAAATGAATTGGACAGGTACTTGGAGGATGATGTAGAGGATGATGCAGATGGGTTTGACATTCTTAAGTGGTGGAATGGGAAGATGTCAAAGTATCATGTTCTATCTTGCATGGCTAGAAATATCTTGGCTATACCAGTTTCTACAATGTCATCTGAGTCTACTTTCAGCACTGGTGGTCGAATTCTTGACCCATTTCATAGCTCACTTAACCTTACTATTGTGGAGACTTTGATTTGTGCACAAAATTGGTTGAGATCACCCAATAAAGCTATTGATCTTGGTGCCCAAATGGATGAAGTTGAATTTATTGAACCAGGTATAATTCTTTCTTATGTATTTAGCCATTTAGGATTGAAAACTTTAAACAACAGAATTTGAATAAAATAGCTGACTTAGTTATTTTTTGTGTTATTTCCTATTTATTTTTAATTGTTGAACTAGAATTGAGAAATCAGATAAATCTAACTCAAAATGAAGTGGGGAATCAGGGCAACAAATAATGACACAGTCCACATCCACAAGTGAGTTTTTCTAATTTTGCAAATAAATCATTATTTTGATTTTATCATATTACTTATTTGTTTCAATTATTGTATTTTTGTCTTTAGGTGAGGAGGAAGCCAGGAAGGGAAAGATACTGTGTAGTGTGTTTGTTAACTTTCTCTGTTTCACCAATATGGACATGTGGTTCCATGCTTTTGGGTTTTGAGACTTTGTGTTGTATTGTAACTACTGTTGTTAGTTGACCATACTTTTTTGTAATTCGAAGTTAGTATCTTAGTGGTTTCTATCATATTCATTATGCCACAACAACATCTTCCTTTATAATATTCTCAACTTTTTTTGCTACTGTGTAGTTTTGAAGAGAATGGGAACTCTTTTCGTGCACTATGTACAGGTAATAAGTAATTTCAACTTGCTGATTTTACCCCACTTTTTCATTCAAATGTTCTTTATATGTTCAGGAAATAGGGAAGTTTGTCCAAGTACTAGAAAATTGTTGCACTACAAGGGTTCTTTCTTCCATCACATTGTGAAAGGCTCCATTGTGCAAGCATGTTACTTCTATTATTCTTACATCTAAATTGTTCTTATGTAGATGTATATAACTATATATATGTATATTGAGTAATTTTGTGGTTGAACATGGCTTTAGTAATGGTCCCTCTTTTAGTCAGTTACCCTTGTTTATGCTGTAGGATATGGGGCTGATGGTCAAGACTCAAGATTGCTTTTCTTGTGATATAGGTTTAAGATTGTACTTACTAAGTTGTCCATCCTCATAATTCTAATAAGCTTCAGTGCTTCACAATGTCAAACCATTTTATATGCCATGTTGTATTATGATAATGTGTGTTAATTGATGGTATTCCTTTTATACAATATATGTAGTCACTTTCTTTATATTTTATTATTTGATTATTTAGTTGTCCTAGTTGCAAGCATTGTTCCATTTGCATGTTTCCTATGACAATGGTAATTTCTTTTCCAAGTCAATTAGAAACATAATCAACTAGGTTCCTTTGTATATACACAGATTGACCTGTCCTTTAGTAGGGTATGAAAGCGATTTGTTTATTTTGATTTAAGGTAATATTTGGATATTGCTATACTGTGGCTCGCTAGTTGTACTTTAGAAATTCTAGTTAACTTATCTTTTGCTTCTAGATATATGAAAACTCTTTATCTGTCTTAGTATGATAAAACTTATGTGCATGATGTTGATTTCATACAATTTTGCATCTTACAGGTAAATGATCCACTAGTTAGAAATTCACATGAAGCTTTCATGATGGACATGCGTGCTGTTAGGATAAGAGCAAAGTTTTGTTGATTTTACACTTCTGTGCAAACATGCTTGTAGAGACAAGGGGTGTCTGGTTTTTTGTGTAATATACATCATAGTTCTAAGGATTATTGGGGAGAAAAGTTCACCTTTCAGTTTCCTTCCACCTTCTGGAGTAAAAGTGTCGAGGAAATACATGCCCTTAAGACTATATGGAGAAATTTCATACATGATACATTGTAATCTAGTGCATTCATATGGCATATTATAATCAAATTATGGATACTAATCCATTGTACGTATTTCTTTCTTTTATTCATACCAAGTACTTTCTTTCATAAGTCATGATAGTATATTAGTATTGTCTTCAATGTGTGATTAGCAGATGCTAAAGTTGTTTTTCAAAATTAAGGATAAAAAGGAAATAGTTGTTTATGGTTTGCATAAGAGAAAAGAATAAATTGAATTCTTTTCCTCATTTTAATAGATTCACGATGGATCATGATGCATGGAGAGAACTGGCAGAAGTATATGTCTCCTTGCAAATGTAAGATTGTGCTCTAGTAACTTTATCCCTGAAAAGGATCTTATAGGAGTCTTCCGTGTGTTGCCAATTTTGTTTTCTGGTTACCAATCATTTAGTTACCATGTTTGGGCTAATTTTGGCTGTCTTGTTGTTAGGTACAAACAAGCAACATTTTGCTATGAGGAATTACTTATATCTCAACCTACTATTCCACTTTTCCACTTATCCTATGCTGACGTAAGTAACTTCTTTACCAATAGTCACTATTTTATTTTGATAAGTTATAATCCCCATCATTTTCCTCTTATGTGGTAAGAGTGAGGTATAGAGCATAGCATACTTGAGATGAATGGGAGCAAGAGTCCAACTTTATTATTGAACTATAACATTATCTTGACCTATGGTATTGACAGGTACTTTTGTGCTTAGTGGATTAGACAACCTCTAGACTCCTAAGAAATACTATGCATCCATTATAGACTTGACTGGAGGCAAGAATACCAGAGCACTCTTTGATATATGCTTGGTGAGCTCCTTCCCCCTTTCTCATCTCTCTTTCCCTCGGAGCATCCAAGTTTTCATAGTTATGATGAAAGTCACCTAAGTTTTGTATGCCTAAAATTATGGGTTTTGCTCCTGTTCTCCAGTGTACTTGTGCAATTGTACAGCTTACAAAAGGGAAGAGCAAGGAAGACAAGGATGGGCTACAAGTACAATCTCTAGCAGCGAAAGTGTTGGAGAAAGTTTACAAGCAAAGAGCTCCTAACAAGCTTCCACAGGTTACAACTGCCTTGAAGAGTTTAACATTGTCTTCCTAATGCTGTAATGCAGTCCTTTCTTGAAGATTGTTGTTATTAAGTTTAGTTAGCATGGTTAATTTGACAAGTGCTAGTTTTAAAATCTGTTTTTTTTCCCCCCTTTTGTGTATATTGGTCAATAAGATCTTTCAAGGAAGAGCATGGTGTTTGAAAGGATGTAGATATACATATCATATGCCTGCAAGAAATATAGTATGTTATTGACTATAATAAGTTTTAGCCATTTTGATCATCGACAGTTTATTTAAAATATCAATTTTGTAGCTTTGATATTGGAATCTAGAAGTTTTCAGGCTCCTCTTGATGAAGGGTTGATTTTAAAGGTAAACATGATACCTATTATTATTTTCAATTAAAATAAGCCCACTAAGTCTAGAGGTGTTATACTCTTCTTTCTACTCTTTACACTATTATAGTAAGGCATCAAAAAATTGTAATTCAAGGTCAATTTGTTGCTTTTCTAAGCAACCATATCATCATCTTACTTGAAGTCAAAAAAATTGCAAAATACATCACAAGAGATCGAGCATTATTTAAATGGACGCTGCATATATCTTGTTGGTCAGTCTCTTGGCTCAAGTCCTTATGCTTATGTGGTATACATTGGAAGTATACTTTTTCAAATTCAAACTATTTTGAATTTGACATGCAGGAATGATGGGCTCTGGCAAGACAACTGTGGGGAAGATTTTGTCTCAAGTGCTTAGTTATTCCTTTTTTGATAGGTTAGTATGGTGATTCCTTGTCATTTTAAAGAAAAGAAATCAAGGCTAATGAATAGTGCAGTTGAATACCTAAAAGACTAACTGGCAGGAGAAAGAATGAACTTTGGCAATGAAGCCATCTAAAACACTTCATTATATTCAGTATTGGATCTAAGCTTCAGCCAGTGATAAATTTAATTGATATTAGAGGACTCTAAGGAATAAATGTATAATTGGATCTGACAGATTAAAACAAGGTCTCAATTATTGTGAGGAATATGGTCTACTTTGGTCAAGATTTTGGATTGAAATTATTATTTTGGTGTCATGTTTGTCTGTCATAATACACAAGCTTAATTGATAGGCACATTAAAGTTCTTGCGGAATATTGTCTGCCTTTGTTGCACTGTGGGTGCTTTAGTGATGCATTGGTGGAGGAGGAAGTTGGAGGAACTTCTGTTGCTGAGATATTCAAGCATTATGGGGAGGGTTTCTTTCGAGACAAGGAGGTAGTCTTGTTTAATCGGTTAAACCGATTAACCGAATCGCCCAATCTGCCAAATTACGGTTTGATCCAATTTGGTTATCTCCTTCGCTTAATGAATTAACCGAACCAAACCGATCTGTCCTATCTTATTCGGTTAGATGGTCGGGTTGGTTCATTAACCAAACCAACTCAACCCGTGCACACCCCTACACACATACACACACACACACACACACACACACACATATATATATCATTTTCCTCAAAATCACTTCCGAATCATGTTTAACTACAAAGTAAACTTTAATGATTCAGGCATCCAGAGGTAAGTAAGAATCCATTCACCGACAGATTAGGAGCTTAATACTCAATCCTAAACCAACCTCCTTGTGTTACTAAGTTGGGTTTAACGAAGTTGATTCCAATGCTCCTATACAGTAATTAAACAATGGTGTTTTAGCCATCCTAGACTTCAGTTAAGCCTTAACTATATCTTACGAATATAAATTCCTCATTTGTTTTTGAATCACACGAAAGAAAAGAGATAGTAAAATGAGAACTCACACTATATCAACTTGAGTCACTCTATGAAGACCATCAACTTTCCGATGCCATTATACCATCAACCCCTACTTCATGAGTGGGTTAACGAACTCTTAGCTTAATTATTTAGGGAAATATGTGATCAAGAAGGAGATGGGTAGTGAGAGATTAGAAGGAAGTAGGGAAATGAGATGCTGTAATTGTCCCAAAACAGTGAAGAATCGTTATCTAAAGAAAAATTCAAAATTCAGCATTTCTCAAATAGGAAAGAATATTGAAATAATTAGACCATAAAATTTGAACCTCAGATGAAACGGAGAAGGGAAGCTACCTAAAATACGAATTTGATCCTAAAATCTTCCTCAACAAATGAAGCTTATTCACGCACAAAACTGCTGCTACCTGGACTGAAACTTCACCTTGAGTGACACCACGGCTAACGTGACGGAGCTGCCATTCACGGGACTTCAACAGCAGCCGTAGACGGTGGTTATTGGATAGAGATAGGCGATGTCCAGGGAGGGACTCATGGTGGGGAAGAGAAAAGAAAAAAGAGGGGTGGAGAGCTTCCCAAGTAGTGCCCCGAGTAAGGGAGAGTTTGGAGGGGGAAAGGGTTTCATATGGGTATTTGGGGGGAGGGGGGAAGATGAGAGCCTTTTAGAAAAGTTTCATAAGTTTTCAACTTTCACAAGTTGTCATCTAGTCATTCAAGTTTAAGTTATTTGCATTCGGGCCCTTATTCATCATTTTTTTTTTGGTATTACAGGTTGTGAAACTGTAAAATGATTTTTGATTGATAAAATTATTAAAAATGACATACATAAGAAATTTAACATTAACAATATTTAATTTGAAGAAATTAAAATTTTAAAATAATAAAATAAATATGTACATGACTAAAAATAATAATTTTTAAAATAAAATAAAAATTATGTAAAAGTAATCATAATAAAAAAATAATTGAACGAAAGAAATAATTTAACTGTGTTAAAAAATATTTAATTAAGAAAATATTTTTTACAAAATGTACATACTTAAAATGAATTTTTAATTAAATATTTTTTTAATACTTAAAATATTTAAACAGGTTAATTTTTTAATAAAATAGTACTTTTTCAGTCTTCATGATATAATAAAAGTTAAAACTATTATTAAAAATTATTAATATGATAAAATATAATTATGATATTATAATAAAAAAATAACAATTTTAAAATAACAATTTTTCATGATTTTCATATTAGGTTTCTAATGGAATCTCCAGTTTGTTTCATGAAAATAACATCTTCTCTCATGACCTATCTTTGTTCAAATACATCATACTCTTGAACGAATGTCTTCTAATTCATCAATAGTTTCAAAACATCGAAGAAAATCTATATCAGCATCTATTATTCTAATATAGTTGTGAAGAGCAAAGCATGCACATATGATATTAAATTGTGTTGGGATTTTATAGTTTGTTATCCTGTTCAATATCTTCCATTGAGCTTTACAAACTCCAAATGTTTTTTCAATAACACACCTCAAACTTGAATGATGGTAGTTAAACTTGTCATTAGGTGTTCTAAATCCTAGAGGACCCTGACTGAACATAGGCATATGATACCTTGTGTTTCTGTATGGTCCTAGGAATCCTTTTATTGTAAGATATCTTGAATCCACAAGGTAGTATTTGCCTGTAATAAAATAAATTTAATATTATAAATACAATTACATTTCATCATCAAAAACATCAATAACAAAACATAATAGTTATTACCTTTAGGTGGGTAAGAAAAAATTTCCTCCAGATCCCGTATAGTATTAAGCAAAATTTTTGTGTCATATGTTGTACCACCCCACCCCACTTTTACATAAGTAAAACATATATTAAAATTACAAACTGCAAGAATATTAGTGGTGGTGGTTCCATTTCTTCCAGGGAAAGCTATCAACTTCTCGGGAGTAGGAATGACATTGACATGGGTCCCATCAATGGTTCCTGTCACAATGTGACGGATGGTCGAAACACAGAGATTTTATAAAAAATGGAGTCGCCACCAATTAATTAGGAGGATAATTGGGATCCTCTAAAAAACTAAAAACTAGCCTCAGAACCAAAGGAAAGGTTTGGGAGTCGAATTACGTGTGAGGAAGGTGTTAGGCACCTCACAGCGTCTATCCCTAAGGACGGTTACTCTTAATTGTCTGTGCTTTAATTTTATTATATTTTAATTATTTTGATTACCCCTTTTTATTATTGCTAAGAGAAAATGATGAAAGTTAAAAAAACCAGACTCGACTTATTGAGTAAGAGCCTATGTACCCCAATGGGGATCAAGGTCCACGTAGTTTGATAGTATTTTGGAAATGCACCTGGGGCGGGTAGTATTTTAACCCTAAGGTAGATAGTATTTTAGTTTGGTAAGATAATGTGGGAGAATTAATCTCCACCCAAAATCTTTAAGTGGTTAGGATAGTGTGGGAGGATAAACCTCCACCCAAAGCCTAGGGATGAAATGAGACAATATAGAAGCATTAATCTTCATATAAAGCTCAGGACAATATGAGAAAATAATTTTCCACATATTGTTTATGAAGAATTAGGTCTATAGGAAAATTATATTTCTACATATAGCCTAACCATTATAGGAGAACAATTCTCCATATAATGTTGGTACATATTGGTGATCCTTGGAATCACTATTAAAAAAAAGTTGGTGGTTTATTTTCAAGTCTAAGTTTGACTTTCAGAAGTTTTGGGGGATTAACGTATAATTCCCAAAGATATAGGATCAAAATGGATACTTCAGTTTTGGGGGATTAATGTATAATTCCCAAAGATATAGGATCAAAATAGATACTTCCAAAACTGGGGGTTAAAATATAATTTCTATATATTAAGGGTCAAAATATAATTCTTGAAAACTAAGGAGCCAAAACATACTTTGTAAAGACTAAAGGGTCAAAATGTAAATTTTGAAAACTAAGGGGTCAAAACTTAATTTGTGAAAACTAGGGGGTTGAAATGTAATTTTTAAAAACTAAGGGGTTGAAATGTAATGTTTGAAAATTAAGGGTCAAAATATAATTTGTGAAAACTAAAGGGTTGAAATGTAATTTTTGAAAACTAACATATACATATATATTGGGACCTTTCTAAGTATAAATTTGGAGAAAGAA